>OOFC01046840.1:0-23281 GCA_900323345.1 Pseudochromis fuscus
GGGCTGAGGCTGCTGCTCCACTCTGACCGGCACACTGGAGGCCTGGGCAGAGGGGCCGTCTCTCTTCAGGAGGTTTTCAATGGAGAAACAGCTGGTGAACTTCACCTTACAGTTGCCGGCTGCAGGTTCAGGAGATCCTCAGCTCAGGTTCTCCCTGCAGGATTCCTTTGAAGTGACAATGCACCATCTTTACAGTGATCTGACTCTGGGACCACTGAAATCTGAAAAATACAACAGTATAGTTCTGTTACCACAATCTAGCACAACAGGTTGAAAAGAGAAGTTATAAGTATGTCTTATACTGTCAGTAAAGTTGTTATTTTTTTCTTACCTGTGTGAAAATGAACATTTCCAGGAGCATTTTGAAGGGCGACAGCAATCCTCTCAGTGTTGAGTCAGAATTAGATGCTGCACAAAATCTGACTCTGAAAAATAAACACAACATACAGTCTGGACAAACAAGAAGGAGGCAGGGAGTGCTGCATGGGTGTGGAAAAATCTCTGAAACTCTCTCTGAAAAAAGGTTTCCCTCCTGTGCTCATCAGTGTCGGATCCCTCTTGAACAAAGAAACAGGTCTGAAGCACTCATGGGTGAAGTAGAGTGAAAACCCTTTATTTAATTGGGCTGAAAGTTCATAAAAAGTGCCAACATGTTTCGGCCTTGTGGGTCGTCATCAGGATTGCTTCCTTTATAAGTTTAAGCAGGTCACATCATCAACCAATACACATGAGCAGACTTTAAAAGACAACAAGCTCAACAGCACCTTTCCAAACTGCTTACAGAGGCTGTTAGTGGTTATTTTCTACATATATACATTTATTCATATGTACATTTTTTCATATGAACTATAATTTACTTACTTGAACTTAATTATTTTTCTTTGTACAACGATTTACTTTATTTCATCATTTCTCCAACTTTAATGCATTTACTTTATCTGACTACTTTGAATTCCCTGCCTTTTGTATTCTATACAAAACCAAAAATATTTATGTTTTAATTACATTATATAGCAAAGTTCACAGTATATGTTGGTCTAAGTTGAAGGAAATACAGCAGGTAAATCTTTAGAAGATGAAACTAGTTTTCTCGTTCGCAGGCTGCTGACTTTCAGACAAATGAGCTAAAAGTCACTGGGATGTGCCCAGTCATTCAGACTAACTCTGAATTAAATGTGTGACATCTGACACCTTCCCAATGACTGAAGTCTGACGGGACAGCTGCAGCATTATTATACTAACACCAAGTTTTTCAAGGTAACTCTCCTTCATTTTTGTAGCATTTCTGCAAAAAAAAACCTCTTGAAGTATTTTAATTTCAACAAAACTAAATTCTAACTAAGTTATTTTCATTATTATTATTATTGTGGGTCGTCATCAGGACTGTCTTAAACTGGCTGCCAAGGTGCTTCCTTTATAAGTTTAAGCAGGTCACATGATCAATCAACACACATGAGCCAGAAAGTTTTCCAAAAAAACAAAGACAACACATTTTACATACATTATCACATACCAGTCAAAAAATATTTTGTATTTTAACCTAAAGTTTTCTTCCCTCTAGAAAGGAAAGTAATGATTTTGTAAAAACGTTACATAGCAAATCTATTCCCAAGTGATCTGTAAAAAAAGGAGAGAAATCAGGCTCTCTATGTAGGCCTGGAAACTGCATGGCTCTTAGTGTATAGATCTAGAATGACTCTTTGTAGTAGCTTTTTTTATCTATCTCCTCCCCTGATTGACTGTGATATGTGTTCAATACCTGTAATTTTTAGAAAGGTAGAGCTGCCATGGCCTGCATCCTGGTAATACAGAGCCATGGGATACTGTGGGGTTTGTATTGAAATAGCATGTTTGTTTTCAGCCAATCTGGCTTTAAGGTTACATTTGGTTCTGTCTATGTAAAAACACCCACAGGGACACTCAAGTCTGTGTACTGCATCAGTCATGGGTGGGCAATCCTGGTCCTCGGGGAACACTATCCTGCATGTTAGATGTGTCCCTCTTCCAACACACCTGACCCAGTAATATTTCTAGTTTAAAATGTTCTTTTAACTAAAAAAAATCATTCATTAAGACCATCTCACCTTCCTCCTACAATGCACTGGGCAGGAGACGTGCATAATTAAGTCTTTGTGCTCCACACCCTCTTCAACACCTGGTTTCTAGGCCAGTATAGAATATTTGACTTTATCCTCCCTGAATAAAAGTGAGAATCCTGGAGCATCCTGGGTAACGACAGCAATATACGTCTTGTTTGAACAAAGGAACGTTGAGGGTTGGGCACGGTATGTTGATGGCCACCTTTTCATGGGCAGATTAACAGTTAATGCTGGAGCTGATGCCAATGACCACAGTGGTGTCAGCATTTCCTTGTTGATGCTTTTCCCTTACTTTCATTTCATGATGGATTTGAGACCTCCACACACAGAGTATACTGAGATCAATAAAATGCTTTTAAGGAAAAAAGGAGTGAGAATTTCATTATCTTGAAATGAAATCATGTTTTTATGTGTGCTTATGGTGTTGTTGTAGCAGCCTTTAAAAGACAACAAGCTCAACAGCACCTTTCCAAACTGCTTACAGAGGCTATTAGTGTTCATTTTCTACATATATACATTTATTTGTATGTACATTTTTTCATAGGAAATATAATTTACTTACCTGAACATTTTTTTTAACGATTTACTTTATTTCATCATTTCTCAAACTTTCATGTATTTACTTTTTGAATTCCCTGCCTTTTGTAGTCTATACAAAACCAAGAAATATATGTTTTAATTACATTATATAGCAAAATTCACAGTATGTGTCGGTCTAAGTTGAAGGAAATACAGCAGGTAAATCTTTACAAGATGAAACTATAGTTTTCTCGTTCGCTGGCTGCTGATCACTTTCAGACAAATGAGCTGAAAGTCTCTGGGATGTGCCCAGTCATTCAGATTAACTATGAATTAAATGTGTGACATCTGACACCTTCCTAATGATTGAAGTCTGGCGGGACAGCTGCAGCATTATTATACTAACACCAAGTTTTTCAAGGTAACTCTCAAAAAAAACCTCTTTAAGTATTTTAATTTCAACAAAACTAAATTCTAAGTTATTTGCAAACTGTTTGCTGATCTTGTGAGACAAACACAATATTCATTTATGTGAAATAATAACACGTCTTTAATACAAGGTTTCCTTTCAGAATCACATTTCTTTTAATTAAAGTCACTTTTTAAAAAACGTGTTCTGGAAATAAAATGTAATTCAAATTTAATCTGAAGTCTACATTGTAAACTAAATGAATATTTCATTTATTTCTCTGCAGAGATAATATTGTATTCTAATAAAACCAACAATGGAGTCATACACAGTAAATATCAATCTACTCTCTGCTCAGTTTTTGATTTCACACAAATGAACTGTGTCAAATTATTCTCATCTGCCTGCAAACTTCTGTCAGTCCAAAACTAATTTTAATCCGGAAGCTCATATGTGGAGAACGTATTTACCGAGAAAGTTACAGAAAGAACCACGATTAGTGACAAAGGTTGAGTGTTGCAGTTTGTACCATCAGAGAAGTGGACATTTGGACAAAGGGAAGCTAGTGAATATTTGTGTTAAAATAAAATAAAATAAAATAAAATAAAATAATAATTCATTCATTACGGGTTTTGAGGTTAGCACCGATTTTGGGCTCGAATCTTTGGCTCGTGTGAGCAGTTTCTATGTTCTCCCTGCGCATGCGTGGCTTTTCTCCGGACACCTTCCACAACCCAGAGACATGCTTGTAGGGAAACTGAGCTTTCTGTAAAAACCAGTGTTGAGCAAGTTACATCCAAAATGTAATACATTATATATTACTAGTTACTGTCATTTGAAAGTAATTAGTTACATTACAATATTACTGTCGAAGTTGTAATGTCTCACACTACTTTTGCATTACTTTTGAGTTGCTTTCACCAAGAAGACGTTGAGAAGATTTTCAAATGAACAAGACACTGCGGGTTATATTATTCCTATTTAATAGC
This sequence comes from Pseudochromis fuscus, assembly GCA_900323345.1. Classification (NCBI taxonomy): domain Eukaryota; kingdom Metazoa; phylum Chordata; class Actinopteri; family Pseudochromidae; genus Pseudochromis; species Pseudochromis fuscus. The sequence continues at coordinate 4,017 of OOFC01046840.1, forward strand.
TTGAGTTTCCATGGCAACAAAAACTGGAGTGGCACACCCCCAGATGAAACTAAAGCTGAGTCGTTTTTTAAGGCAGAAGAATAACTACCACTAACTTACGGCAAACTAACAATATAGGCCTATTACTTAATTGTGTTACTTTTGTAATGCGTTACTCTCAGCACTGGTAAAAACAGCAAAAATATGTTTGCGTGTAGCATAATTTTGCACACAAATGATTCATGATTATGATCGAGATAATGACAACATAAAAACAATACATGCATTTAAAGTTGAAATATATACTGACACCTGCAGAGTCAACCTCTCTGTCTGCGTCAGGTTGTAGGCTGAACGTGTTTACGCGCAGAAGTCATTAATAATGTGTTGAAAAATGTAAATGAGGATTATTTGGTAGATCACCGGTGCCATTATGGGGACAAAAGGTGCCTCGTTTCACTTTAATGGAGGCATTAGCGATGTGTAAAGTGTTGGGATGTGGCCTGAGTCTGTAACAATAGACCAGCGCGCCAGGAGAAAAACAACATGTCTGTAATGTCTCCCACTTTAACTTCAACTGTGAGGTGGTAGCCTGAAGCGTGCGTAGTGGTGACTGAAGTTAAAGTAAAAGCTCACTCACTTTTCTTGGGCAAAATCACGAATATCCTGTGTCAAGTTTTGGTCAAGTTAATTAACAAAACCACAATTAAGTTCCCACAAGCGCTGTTTATGCTCAGTGCGCAACTTACCCAGTTTTCTATTATCCAAGCGTAATAGAAAACTTGCGCGCGTGTGGATATGGTCTCCCACAGAGCACCGAGGTTCATTACAAACCTTTAATCCGTCACCCACCACTGGATGCTGCGCTCTGATTTCCGAAATGCTCCATCACTGTTAAATCTTTCGCAGATGTTGCCAATGTGTAATACCTTTATTGAAATGTTCATTGTGTGTGCGATACTTATTTGATATGTTAAAAAAATCTATTTTTAACTTATAGCCTATATGTGTCCTTTTTTTACTTTTACTGTGCTGTATGTACGGTACCCCATTTTCTCTGAGGGATCTCCCAAGGGATTATTAAAGTATCTATCTATCTATCTATCTATCTATCTTTGAATGCAGGGGTTGTCTGGTGCGCTCCCACCACAGTTACTTCCTTCTTCCCCAAGTCCTCCTCCTTCTAAAGACCATATAAGAAAAACAATACAAATAAAAATGTACCATTGTGTTTAAACTTTATGAATATTGTCTTTCTTTAGTTAATTCATGTGTTATATAGATGCACATATCACATATCCACATATTTCCTTGTGCGTAAAAGGCCTGTGTCTTACTGCATAACGTCCGCTGCGCGTCTTGGCCAGGACACGCATATTTCTAATCAAATGAAGTTTCAATTTTAAAATAAATGGATGGCAAAATTAAAACAGAAATATGTTTTGTAATGTGTTGTGTATTACAGTTTAGATTTAAGGACGGAGGGGGACAAATAGTGAAGAGGCAGATTTTGCTGCGCGGCTCCACCTCCTGAATTAATGGCTCATCACCTTATCAAAAGGTACCGATTAACCAGTGGTGCATGTCCCATTGTCTGAACAGTACTTATACCCAGACTTGACCAGTCCTGCTCCACATCAGCACTCACCCAGGTTTGTTCCTGTGCCGATTCGTGTGGGACTCTCCAACAAACAAGATGCACAACACGACTGAGGACTCAGGAGCTCACCTGTCCTTGCCTGGTCCGGCTCACAGCGCTCCGAATGATCTGTTCAGGAAGAGCACCACCTACCTGGCCAAGATCGCCGTCGTCCTGCAGGATGCTCCACGCAAGATGCTGACTTTCGCTCAGGTGAGAAGTAACTCTTCTGAACATTTGCTTTCTTCACCTGAGCACATCAATCCTGAACTGTAATTTAAAACCTCTTTATTGTGTTTTGTAGCTCATGGAAAAGTTGGCGCCACTGATTTGTGAAGACAAAAAATCTGTTGAGAACAACATCAGAGTTTGTTTATCCACAAACAACTGTTTTGTCAAGGTAAGAATGAATTTCACGTGTTCTAACATTTCAAACAGAGACAATTATGTTTGTCATTAAAATAACTGTATGCTATGTTTATTGTTCAGATTCCAGTGGTCCCAGAGGCACTGAACAGTAAGAGGAACTACTGGAAACTGGACTCCAATCAGATCACAACAAAGATGGTGCGTCGTCACTTCAAAGGTATCCTGCAGCTCTTCCCTGAGTTGGCCTCCAAACTGGAAAGAGAAAACCCGAGCAGAGGATCTCCTGAACCTGCAGCCGGCAACTGTAAGGTGAAGTTCACCAGTTCTTTCTCAATTGAAAACCTCCTGAAGAGAGACGGCCCCTCTGCCCAGGCCTCCAGTGTGCCGGTCAGAGTGGAGCAGCAGCCTCAGCCCACGCACAGACCAGCTGGGACAAAGAGGAGCTTCAGCTGGGACTCTGGGGAACCTCTGCTCCTTCAAACTTCAGCTGGAAGTTCTCCCATCTGCTCAGCAGGAGGCAGCACACACCATGGAGCCACTGCTGATGGAGCTGCCGTGGCCAACAAGAGGATGCCTGTGTGCGTTGAGCCTTCATTTTCTGTCTACACAGAAGCCAGTGCTGCTCCTTATTTCACCAACCAACAACCAAGTTACATCACTTACCATGCACCAGCATTTACCCATGATGCTCTTCGTTTCTGGCTGTAATGTGGTCTGTCCCTGACATACTACCAGAACTGTTTTTTTAATAAAACATGAGCTAACATGCAAATAAAACACACAGAAACAGGACATGGTTCAATTATAATACAATAACAACATCATAAACCGCTGGGGATGGAAATATTAAATGTATTAAAATCAGCTGTGCTAATTTATTCCTCATTGTGATCTGTCATCTGAAACAAATGCAATTTGCAATGTAAAAGTTGAAGTAAAAAACATTCACATTAGTTAAGTTACAGAAACATTGCAGAAGCCAGGTTGTTCTTGCATAAAGAAATTATGGGTAAACAGCTTTAATAAATGAGGTGAAATTACCATGTGGGTGATTAAACAAGAACAATGGTGTTAATGTAAGTCAATAACTGAACAGACTCAGTGTGGTGTCACAGTAAATATGTAAATAGAGTCTCCTTCAATAATATAGTCGCAGCTGCAGGGATTGAGGAGCAGTGGAGAAGTTTTTCTGCAGTGCAGAGAGGAGTTTTGTCAGCTGATTATTTTTAGAGCTTTTGACTGAGTGAAGGTGATCCAGCCTCTGTGATTTGATGTTTGTTGGTGGGATTTTGATGACTGAACATCACTGGCCTGTTTCCCTAAGATGGGTGTAAATAATAAAGTTATTGTGTATTGTGCAAACTGTAACAGCTGAACAGGGAGTACCCCAGGGTGTGCTTCAGCAGACCCCAAGACCCAATTGGTATTTGGATAAAGAAGATGAGTGAACAAATGTCAAGTACAGACCACATTATAGCCAGAAACAGAGAGCATCATCATGGGTAAATGCTGGTGCAGAGTAAGTGTTAGCTGTTGGTCGTTGGCTGGTGAATTAAGGATCAGCAGACAGGAAATGAAGGCTCGATGCACACAGGGCACGGCAGCTCCATCAGCAGTGGTGTGTGCTGCCTCCTGAGTGGAGCTTCCAGCTGAAGTTTGAAGGAGCAAAGGTTCCCCAGAGCCCCAGCTGAAGCTCCTCTTTGTCCCAGCCAGTCTGTGTGTGGGTTGATGCTGCTGCTCCACTCTGACCGACACACTGGAGGCCTGAGCTTCAACTACAGCACATCAGGTAGAAATGAGAAGTTATATGCATGTCTTCTACTGTAGTTTTCTTGAAGAGAGACAATAAAACTTGTTTTTTATTACCTGTATAAAGTAAACATGTTGCCAGGAGCATTGTGGAGGACAATAGCATTACACAGGTAGGTCGTCCCTGTCTGAGGTAGCTAGGCTGAGGTAGATTTGCATCTTTTTTTCTTTTTTTTTTTTTACAGAATCAGGTGATACACAAAGCAAAGCAATCACAAGCTCCCTGAGTGCTGATGTGGACCTGAAGAGGGCCTCTTTGGATCCAAGTCCTGATTGAACAATAGGACATTGGAGGGGGTGGCTCTGCAGATTAATGAGAACCCTTTGTTCCTCGAACAAGGTGGAAATATTGGGCTGAGGCCAGCAAGACCACTGCCGGTTTCACAGGTCCCCCATTGATGTGTGAATGTTGAATAGGTATCTGTAGACTTGTAGAGTGTTGTAGACAGACCTGTCCCAACTATTTGAACCAGCTCATTCAAATTATGTATGGAGTGACGTCATACCAGATAACTGCAAAATGTCCTTTTGTTTACTTTATTAACCACTGTTGTCCAAAAATGAAAGTTTACCAAAAATAAACTAAACAATACATTAATTCAATTTTGATTAATTTGATATGTTTATTCTTTATGGTTAATACTGAAATCTTATCTTATCTTATCTTATCTTATCTTATCTTATCTTATCTTATCTTATCTTATCTTATCTTATCTTATCTTATCTTATCTTCAGGTAAATAGTTCATCATACACACACACACAGATAAATTCAGTGACACTGTCGAGGAGCCATCCTCAGATTGAGTCTCAGCACCGTGACAACTGTCCAGATAATTTGATTCTACTGCTAGTAAAAAAAACATATTTATATTTCAGTATGGTGTAGTGTTCTTATTACCATATTTTTCCAGTTTCACACCCTGTTTCCTCAGTAAATTTGAGATTTACTTTACTGATGCTACCACAATTATTCTTTCATTTTCTAAACATGAATATGACCCTTCAAGATGTAGGTGAAGGGATAAAACTGAACATCATTTTGTCATGGCTAATACCCCACAGCCCACAGAGCATCATTTCATTCTCGATACAGAACAAGAGACTGCATTCACAAAGCTGGGGGACATTGTTGTGAGCCTCTGGACTGGATCTATTATCATGCCCGTCACCACACCCATGGATTAGGGGACCTCATTCACTATGAAAAGATCCCTGTTAACATGGAATACACACTTCTGATGTCCCAATGAGCTTAGAGACCAGACACAGACGACTCTTTTTCTTTTTTTTAACTGACTTCTAAAGTCATGAATGAAAGTGAGTAACGCTATAATCTGTGGACACATCACTGAAGTAGAAAAAAAACATTCACATCATTATAAATACAGGTATTTATATTCCAAATATTTTCAAAGAGATAAGATCAATGATTTCCACATCATCAGGGAGTTACTTTACATCCGATAATAAATCCTAAAAACAGATTAAGTGTAAAACTCTTTCCTATTAAAAAAAAGAGCTGCTGCCCCCTTCTCCTTAAACTGCTTCATAATCTACAATCTAGTCTTTGTTGATTTCTTTGCTTTTCCACTTCTTTCCTCATGAAAACTCAGGATTTACTGCCACCACTGTAAACTAAGATCCGTACAGGTTTTATCCTGCTGATTGTTCTTTACTAGTAAAACACCTGAGCATGTGTGAGATCTGTTTGTAGACAGAGGACATTTGAACCTACCTCCATTAATTCAGTGTGTCAAGTACACTTAGGCTACTTCAGTCAAACACTGACAGACCCTTCAGAAATACACAGGGGGAAATAATTCAAATCCTGCAGGTAATACTGAGCTGTTCTCCCAAGTGGCTAAAATTAGTTGCCTACACTTCATTAAAATGTATGTGAGCACGTAGCAGTTGGACCCTCTTATCATTAAATGTGTTAAAATTAAGTTTTAAGCAAAGGTTTAGAAAATGGTCAGAAAACTTCAGTGGTGTGAAGATTACCTGAGAAGGAGCCTATTTTTGTTGAGCTCAGAGTTTTTATGGTCCTGAGCTGATGTTTACTAATGACAGCACTTGACCTAGAAAGGAGCCCACACTCTTGCACATGCACTCCCTTTAGTTTAAGTTCATTTTTAAAACAGCAAGTGTGCAACATTTATTGGAGTCCATGTGTGTTTGCTGCAAGGTATGTATTTACTTTAATCATCAGAGGTTTTACATTTAACCATAACCACTTCCCAGAAATTCCTTCAGCATACCCCAAACAGTCAACTACTCAGGAAGCCACATACCTCTGGGGTCTGATGATAGTGATTAAGCAGAAGTTTAGGAAAGAGATCCACGTGGGGCAGATATTATCACCAGAGCCTCACAATTATCCTTTAAATCACTCTGCAAAACACCAGGGGATCTTTTCACAAAAGGGTTTTCCTCAGAAGCTTTTCAGGAAGTATACAGATTATTGTTTGATTAACACCACATTCCCATACCAGCTTTACTGTTCATACACATTTCTGTGTTATGGTCTTTTGCTGTTGACATTTTAACTGTAAATCTGCAGAACAGAAGACACAGGACAGACACCAAATGAAATAAAATGCCATTTTATTGTTCAGCCGTGTCATAACCTCGTCTCCAAAATAAGCACAGCAGGACTACAACTGTTCATCAACCTAGCTACCCTTGATAGCACATAAAACTGGGTTTTATTAGACCACCAACGATAGCGTTAGACTTTTCTATCAGACATCCAATGATAGCATACAAAATAGTTGTTAACCTACCAGTGATACTGTATATAAAACACTTGTCTCTAGATTTTTTCCCCCAACCCACCCTCAATTTCTCCCACATCCCTCTTTAGAACATTTGTGACACTGACATATTTTATGCTTAAACAAGCACATATTAAGAATGCATAATTCTCCATTTTTGAGATTATAAAAAAACTACACAATGTTACACTTTAAGTCAGAGTACAATTCAACTGATTATTAGTGTTCTACACATTCGACCATAAACCAAAAGGAACATTGTATAATATCACTATAACTTAACACTACATGTAATATACGTTAAAAAAAAAAAATTACAAATGATTAGCATTGAAGAGAAAATGAAGATGGCTAGTGCGAAGGCAAGCTGGGTCAGTACCATAACAGAGAATGAGTAATACAAAAAGAAATAAAAAAATAGAATAAGAAAATAGAAACAAAAAAAAACTGATAAGAATACAGGCAAGGCTAAAACATATGTGTTTCAAACTTTTAAGATCCACCTCATGTGCACTCATCCATATAGGTAACCTGCTCTAAGACCTCCATTGTGTGATTCCTTATCTCTCAGATACTTTAACCTTTCCTGTTTCCCCCGTTTCGACTTGCTTAAACATTCCTGTGGCAACCATCTTTGTTTTCTTGTGTCAGGCACTTTCCAAGACCACTTATTCCTCTCTTTACCGTCAACACTCTACAGGCCAATCATAATGCTGCTTCAGACAATACAGGCCAATCACAATGCAGGTTCTATCAGAATACAACTGCAAGAGAAGAGAGGACAAACATTTAATTAATATGGTGCCGTTTGTGTCAATGTAGGTTGTTTTTTTTTTTGTTTGTTTGTTTCTTTTACAATGAATTGGTAACTGAAGTGTTCTTGGTCCCCACCAATTCTACAGGTCGGTGTCAAACCAGGCCAGCTGGTTGCTGTCCATCAGGTCCTGGGTGTGGCCAAGGTCTGGCAGAGGATCAGTGTGGTGACCCAGGTCGGGCAGAGTGTCAGTGTGGTAGTCAGCACCTTCCATCATGGGGTCTAACAGGGTGTCCTGGCCGTAAGCTGCTGGATAGGCCCGGTATGCTCCATCTGAAAAACCCCCCAAAAAAAACAAACAAAAAAAAAAAACACACTTCAATGATAGAAAAGGCTCAAAAATACCAAAAAAGATATTAAGGTGACAATTGTATTTATTCTAAAACAACTGCAAGTCAAGAGTTTCTCTTAGGAAGTTGACAAGTGAGCAGGGTGCTCAAAGATTCAATACTGTTACCATGTTTATATGAACACACCACAGAATCAGGTGTTTTCTAAAGCTCGAATTATATCATTAGAAAACACTCAGAGTGCAAACCACAGCCATGAGAACAATCCAGCTCCACTGATGCTATAGAATGAATACTTAAGGTAAAATAGCAACACTGTCATGTCACTGTCATTCGCCCAGTTGATGGATTGAGATCCAGTCAGTCAGTCAGATCCAACATGAGCAAAATTACCTCCTTATTAGAAACAGGACACAGCATGACGGTAAAGGTAGAACGAACTTAATTTGAGAAAGTACTCACCATCCTGCCTGTAAGCCAGAGGGTCTCCCTGTGCTCCCATATCCAGTCCCAGGTCTCCGGTCTATAAAAAGCAAAGAGTGATTAGAAAAGCCTCTCATAAGCCGGACTATGCAGAAAACAACAGTGTTGCACATGCCTTCGCTGTTTTTCTGTGTAAACACAAAATACTGATATCCTGCTTTGGTTTGGTATGTAGTACTTGTTAGTTCTCTCTGTGTGTGTGTGTGTGTGTGTGTGTACACGTACATCATTCCAGGCCATAGGCTCAGTTCGGAACAAAGAGCTCGTCAGCTCCACCGACAGACGTTTCTTGTAGTCCTGGGGTTTATCCTCAGACATGCGGAACAGGACAGCTGCAGCATAGGTTGCTACAAGGGAAAACACAGCAACACAAGTCAAGTAACTCAAGTTGACGAGGACAACCTGCAATGTGGACAACGTTTGTATTTGCAGCCATATACTCACCAACACCCTCGTTACGGGAGTGCAGCAGCTCAGTGAGCGGTGCAGTGGCTCCTTCAGCTTCAATTGCTTCGGCAGCTTCCTTGTCCTGGGCCAGTTCACACAGCACGCCTGCTGCCACACGCTGGATATTCTCCACTGGAGAATACAGCAACTGGATACAGAAGAAGATAGATCAGCCATGATGCATGTAGTGTCAAAGTTGTTCATTTACAGATGTGGAATTTTCAACACTAAACCATTAAATTACCAAACACAGTTACTACACCAGATGTGTAAGTGTGGATGTTTTATAGGAAGATGATGAGTTGGATTTTACCTGGACAAAGAGTGGAATGGTGTTGAGTCCTCTGATGACAATTCTGTTGTGGACATCCCGGGCCAGGATATGTAGAGCGCCTGTGCAGCCTTCCACGATTTCCTCCATGCGCACACCCTCCTGTGTGTGTTTGAGTAAGAAAATCAAAAACACACAAACACACACACACACAAAAAGAACAATTTGTGAAAACTCGAAGCTGGTTACGCACCACAAACTGCTGCTGGTTGCCTCCCATGCTGGTGCGCCTCTGGGTGTCCTGGTGAGCTCTGACAAGTAGTTGGACCAGTCGGGGAATGGCTCCTTGCTCCCGCAAAGCACTGTGGTTGGCTGGGCAGAGAGCCAGGTTACGGATCAGACCAACTGTAGCCTGGGTGGAAGACAGAAATTTTACATGATGAATGAACCCTGGTCAACAATGATCACAGTCTGGAAATCTGTGAAGGTAAAAAAGAAACAAAGAAATAATTACCTTGATTAATGGCCAGTGTGACGGAGGGTGGAGGAGTTTGACCACCACAGGCAGGCCGTAGTGAAGGCGCACAGCATTCTGGGCCATCTCAGCATCCTGGTGGCGGGAGGTCAGGTGACGCAGAGCGCAGACTGCTGGCTCTGTGATGTCCTCTCTGTCACCTGCGCGAAGTACTGTTCGCACCAATGCCTCAATACCGCCAACCTGAAGAGAAGAGATCAATTAGTGGTCCGTACGATACCACGTCACAAAATATGACGGCAGACAAAGATTAAATCAGAAAACGTAACCTACCAAGTTCATAAGTCAATAACGTCACAACATACATGTGTTCTTATGACACAAAGACAAGTCTCCCAAAAGCTGTGTGTATACAGACCTGACAGACCATGAGTTTGTTACTATAGTTGTTGCAGGTCAGGTTGGAGAGGATGCCAGCGGCACAGGTCACTACGTTAATGTCATCACTGCCCAGCAGCTGGACCAGGGTCCCCAGGAGACCCTCCATCCCCTCCTACAGAAGGAAGAGCACAGGATGGGAACGAAAAATAAAGGAGGAAAAGAGTGAATCCAAATGAATTCTACTTAGTGGGGTTTTACTTTTATACTTTACATCAAATAGATTATGTGAATGAGCAAAGAAATAAACGAGAAGCTCCTGTATGTTTTCTATATGTAGTTGCTATACATAAAAGTGTGCTGTACTGGAAATTGGTATTTTTTGTAAAGATTACCACAAATCCAAGTCAGAGTTGTGAATATTGAAATTACAGTATGTGACAGGTTAGGTTGTGTGACTAGTGGAAAAAATATATTTTACCTGTTTAGTGGCAGCATCTGAAAGATTCCTTAGAGTCCAGAGGCAGTTCTGGACCAGACGCTGGCTCGGGTCTGTCAGATGAAGTCCCAAGGCCTGCATGCCTCCTACACACAAGTTCAAAATGTAACTTGCACCTCGAATAATAGTTGTGCAGCAACAAATTAGACCGAAAACCTCATCCGTGTACTTTACATAAGTACGTACCAGCCTCTACGATTGCAGGCTTGTTGCTTGAGCAAACAGAGAGCACCTTGAGCACTCTGCTTGTGGTCCACAGCAGTTTCTCATATGTGAAGGTCCTCATGATGTTGACCAGGGCCTGGGGACCACCGCTGGCCAGAATGATCAGCTAAAACAAAGACAGGTTCTCATTTATCCTTAAATACAAACTGCAACAGGTTCACGTGGTGTGAGCCTTGACAAACGTGTGCATAAATTAGCTGATGTTCCAGTACCTTGCTTTCCTGATTGCCATAAGCCAGGATCTGCAGGCAGTCAGTAGTGATTGCCAGGAACTTGACATTGGTATTAGACAACAGGGCCACCATCTTCTGTAGTCCTCCAGCAAGGCGCACTGCCATTTTTGCCCCTTCCTGATGCAACAACAGGTTGTGGAGCGTGGTGATGGCATAGAACAAAACACTGTCCACTGGCGAGCTGAAACGAGGTACACAAACAAAAAAGTATTCAGACAATTAAAATTCACAATAACACCTTTTAAAACTTGTGTTATAGATACAAACGCACAGAATTATAATGATAAAATTCAGCAATCAAAAATCACCATAAGGAAACATGCAGATATGACTTGCTGATCTAACCTGCTGCTCACAATTACCATAGAGTCACCTGCAAATTAAAACTAGGCAGCACTGTCCTTCTCTGCCCTACTAATACAATCTTTCAGGACAATTTTAAAAGCTTTCAAAGCAATATAACCCCCCCCCCCAAATGTCTCCAATTTTAATGAAAACTTCAATATCTTAAACAAGACTACCCTTAAAAATCACAACACACATATATAGTCCAAACTGCCATCTGTATGTGCCGCAAAAAGCTCAATACAATGTGGCAGGTAATTTTCTTTCAAGCTACTGGCTCCATCCTGCATTTAAATCACAGTATTGTTCTTCCAGGTGAAAACCCAAACACACAAGCATCCAAGAGCTCACAAATTGCAGAAAGCTTACTGTGGCTTTTCATGAAGAAATATAAACGCTAATGTAAGCTGGTAAGACATTTCAAATGTTTTAAATTGAGGCGTTCGGTATTTCATCCATAAATTTGGCAGGTTGTGACGATGGAATTTGTTTATTTGAGGACATTACAAGTCTTTATCACTGTGGGACATCAAAGTGTCTCTGTGTGAATTAGTCCTAAGGTTGGATGAAGTAACATCATCTCCATAGTTCGTCTTTATTTGCAGCTGACGTTATTTGCTTACTCATGATCAACAAGACTAATAAGATGGCGGCGCGACGAGTGTTGCAGCGGCCCACCCACCGTAAACAGGGGAATGTAATTTCGTTTGTTGTTCTGCGGAATATTCAAATGACAATAAAGTATCTATTCTATTCTAATAGCTGTAGCAGCATAGTATACTGTTGCATATGTATACTGCACAGTACATAAACAGTGGAGGTAGTGGGAGAAAAGAAAAGGAGAAAACAAGTTCTGAATAAGTTCTGAAATTTAGTTTTTGTTTTCTGGTTTTAGTTGGAGCAGAGCCTCCAGCGGCTGGGTCTATATCAGCGTCACAAACACATTTTAATCTCTGTTTGCCAGTTCAGTACCGGCCAGTGAGACACAGGTAGATTCAAAATCTGTGAAATAAGTGTCTGGTTTACAAGCTACAATTCACTGATGTAGAACAGTACTATATACACAACACAAACACAAACTACAATGAAATCCAACAGACATCTCACTAATCACACTACAGCCAGCCATAAGATCTCTCTTCCAAAAAGACCCTACATATACCACTCCAGCACAGTTTCTGCATATTCTGGTCATTAGCTTCAAACTACATTCATATTCCCCACTACTTAAATCTAGTACCAGATATCCTTCCACTTCTTACCCCAGCATCTTGACCAGGGCAGGAATTCCTCCAGACTTGAAGATTGCAAGGAGTCCCTCGCGATGGTGGGAAAGGTTATGCAGGGTGCCAGCTGAGCAACGAGCAGTCTCCACATCACCAGTGTTTTGCATGGCACGAACAACTGCCGAAACCATTTGTGGTGAACGCATCAGGGCATGGCGTGATGCCTCCTTCTTTGACAACTGATGCACCATTACAGCTGCTTTATTCACAACAACCTAAGTCAGAAATAATGTTTGTTAGGAGACTTAGGGAGGGATGTAAACTGCATTGCAATTACCTTATATAACTGACTCCGCTTTTTTTACATTTGTGTGCGTTCATGTGATAATGCTCTCATTTGCACATATACCTGGTCCTCATCATTGAGCAACTTGGTGAGCTCAGGGATGGCACGTGTGGCCAGCTCAGCATCATCTTGATAGTTGATGAGGTTGACCACAGCATGCTTTAGCATCTGAGAGGGTTCTGCCAGACGCTGCACGGCTGTTGGGTGGGCAGCATCCAGCTGGGTGGGTGGAATCTGGATGCCCTCTTCCAAGGTCTCAGGGAACATGGCTGCACGCACACGCTGGGCCCGGGTCATGGCATAACCCTCAATGTCTGGAAAAAATGCAAAATCATGGTAAATTACACAAGACTATGGGAATGCCAAACCACTTGTTCTGTAGTTGCCAATACCTGGAAGGACTGTTACTATTCCACCCGCATTGACTATGTTGTATCATTTGTACACGATAATCAACTGATTACTCATTATGTGTTGGCAAATTAGTGGACATTAGCATCTCATATACCTGTAGCCTCAGGAGTGAAAGGCGGGTTGAACTCCCAGTCATAGAGAGTTGGATCATCCTCCTCAGCATCAGGGTTCCCCTTTCCGCTCAAAGATGGTGCTGTGGTGGTGACGCCAGACTGAATGCCTGAATCCAGATAGGATTGCTGCTGCCACTGGCTCACAGCAGCCTTGCTGTCACCCATTGCCATGTCCAACTCCATCAAATCAGCTGATAAAAAAAAAAAAAAGAGGAGGAAAAGTGAATAATGGAATAGCATACAAGGAACAGAGCAATCTTTACTTTACTCACTGCAACTTAATTTCTTATTGGGTATATCTTAAAGTAATGCTAGCAATTCAAGCAATCATAAATATGCCAGTTGTAACAAATTCACCACAAATGCAATCATATTGAAGTAGAAGAAAAAGCTCAACTATACACTTAAGTATACAAATACCAAATTCCTCTTACATTCCACAAACCTATTTTTTGTTGAAGCTAAAACTCAGATGTAAACGAGTTTTAATTAATAGAAATACTGTGACATGCGCTCACCTATCTCCATTTTTACCAATCCCCACTATGCCTCAAAGCTCTCAATAATGCATTTAGTATTTGATAAACTCTTACCTATAACAGTGAAAAAATATATTAACAGTTAAGTTCACATTAACATAAAACTCATTTATATGAAAATAAATCGTTTTCCATACTCACACTGGGTAGCCATTGTTCTTGCCTGCCCTCAGCCAGCACAGCAGATAAGTCTGTAAAAGGAAAAAAGTACACAGGGGAAAATAAGACAACTCGCACTCAGCCTAATTACTTGGTTGACAGACTCAAACCTAATCGTAATGTTTTTGCCTTTCTCCTACGTGATCTCAATAATAAACCCACTGTCTTCTGCGCTACCTGTGCCAGGTCCCGAAGGTTCAGACGCTTGTTTGGCTTGCTAACGTAGCTATGAGGGGAAATGCCGAGCCTCCACCTCCAACCGAGAGAGCAAAGCGGTGGGTATTTCCAGGCCAGCACGAACACAATTCACCATTCAGCGGCAAAGAACATCAAAGGCATATTTCTCCCCCTCCCCCCTACCACGGCCAAGTTCCGACCTCGCAGCTTGGGTTTCCAATGAGAGAAACTACCCCCTCCGCCCCAGCAATCACTTCCATGACTCCTCCTCTCGAACTGTGAGCGTAACAAGCTGCCTAATTAAAAACGAGACAAACCCCCGGTTAACTGTTACATAAATTACTAAGTCTATTTTATCGACATGTGATTCAACACCGAAGCGCTAGCGTGTTAGCCACCCCTGCTAGCTAACAGGTTGGCTAGCTTTACCTTGAGAGCTCGCTAAGCTAACCTAACGTGCGTAGCTAACCTCTCCGCTAGTTAGCTAACATAAACAAACACTGCTTAGGGATTCGGCTACTAACTACGAAAAAACACACGAGACTTCTACTGGTAACAGAAGCCGTTATTTTCGCCAACGAGATCATTATCGGAGTCGTGACTTTCAAGCGTACCCACAAATGTTTAATTCTGGTTTGATTAGCTTAGCTAGCCAGGACGTATGAAAAGTAGATCCAAGCGCCACCGTACAAAACCTGCTGTGCTGCCAACCAAACCAGAACCCCCCGGAGCCCCCTCCCTGAGCCAAACATGGGTTTTCTTTGATGAAGCAACCATTGACGCGCCGTAAATATGTTGTAGAATATCTGTACTAAACATGTTGTCTTTACCAGAGTCGAGCGGCTCCTCCGTGGTTCCTGTCCGGAAAAAAATCCCCTTTCTCTTGGCTGAAAATAGGAGAAGGGCTGCTAGGTGAACCACCCGTAGAAGTCCGAACCACACCCGCTGCTGCTCCGCCGAAGATGTTGCTTCCGCCTGTGCAACATCAAGATGGCGAAAGGAGAAAATACCGTATTCTGCCGCACTCGAAAAAGTAGGGCGTCATTTTAAAACAAAGTTTCAGGATCGAGGGTGTTATTTCGCAATTATCGCCAGATTCAGATGTATTTTAATTTTAATACCAATCGGTTATTTCTGCCCTGAGGTTTTTCAGCAACATGAATGAAAGTGGTGGTGCTGCTGTAGTGTTAGGGAGGGCGAGGTGCTTTCATTAGGAAGGAATGAGATTCATGAGCTGCTGTGATATGACAGAGGGCTTTAATTAACATGCAGTTAAGTGAGAGAGGCAAACAGTTCTTCTCACGGGGCTACACCATTCATCCTTGTAGCTTATGGAATTAATTTATAATTTAGCAACCATTAGTGTTGCATTTTACATATGTGCACACAGTTAAACTGGGACTTTGCAAATGATAAGCTGTAGGAGTTAACAGGCAAAAGAAAAAAGTACAAGGTTGACGAAAGCTATGCATTAACTATATAATTAGGGCATGTACGAAACAGTATCATTTTGTTGTGGACAGTTATTTATAGGCTAGCTGTAATGTAATTTCAACAGTGTGTGTGTGTGTGTTAGTTTAACATCTTTTCTGTGCATCTAGTTACACTTCCACTGGACTGACCAATTAGAGATACATAATGAAAAGAAAACATTACTATCTGTACATACCCATGCTTGTGATACTTGCTACAGGTCAGAGAAGGTCAGTCCAAAGTGTTACTGAGAAGCATATTGTTGTTACAACTGCCAATTGACTATTTATTGTACCACAATAATCAATTGATCATTTTATAATTATATACTTTATTAAAAACGACAGAAGTGCGTGATAAGCCAATAAAAATATATTAATATATCTATAATGCATGTAAATAAAATATCAGAAAAATGGCAGTGTGACAATATATTTGATCATACACTGCTTAAATGAATCTGTAAAAAGGTGATGACTTCTCTATTGTCTCAGGATGCGGTGCTAATATCAAATTGTTTGAATAAAGCAAAAATATTAAAGCTCACTTACTGTTTCATTCATGTTAGTAATAGAAGCAAAAAGTAAAAGACATTTTAAACATCTGAAAGTTATCATCATGGTAGATATCAAGATGTATGTCTGATACAGAAATGCAAATCAGAATTTGGAGTTCATATTCAATGCAAGTGTACACAATGTTTGAGGTCTTGTCATTAACATTTTGATGAGAGTGATGTGAAATGTACTGGATCTCACAGCTTGAAGCTCATTAAAATTTAGAGAGAATTATATTAAAAGTAGCTTTTCCAAAAACCAAAACAAAACAGCCTTCTCATGAAGAATATCAAGAGAAATTATTGCGATACTGGATATATTGACATAAGATACTGGATGCTTGTTTAACTTTGTATTATGTGATTCACTGTCAAAGCGCCTGTATGTTGTTATCACCAGTTATACCCCTGCATTAAATAAGTTATTGGTGAGGCTCATAAATGTGTTACAAATTTCTAAGCTGGTAAGTAGGCCTTCACCAACACTGAATGAAAAACACTTAAAAATCAAAATGGTAATTTTGTTCCAGCCTAAAAAGCACTCCGCTCAAAATCGTCTACTAAAAGTCCCCACATTTCTCTAGCCTAATATTTTGTTAGCCACTTGTGTGTCATTTTTTTTATACAATTTTCTAAATGGTGTCCATTAGGAGCAGCAATTATTTTCATTCTTCAAAAGCAACAACAATCCAAAATTCAGTATCTAGCACAATATCACTAAGCAGGTGGGTGCATGTCACAATGAGCTCAATCCCAGCTGCCTCATTCATAAGCATTTGTTCTTTGTAACAAATCTCCATTATAAAATGTGATTGCTTAAAAATTCACAGCAAGGAGAGGAGAAATGAAAAACAAACCAGAGAAGCTGGGTGGATGAATCCGAATAAATACACCTTTTATTTGACTGATTGACAGATCTGATTATACAAACGCCAACACAGAGCTCTGAAATAACAGGACCAATCAGCGAGACAATGACTGTACATTCTTGATGTGACCCTCCCGTGTTCTGACCCCTTTCCCAACCGCCACCCTGCCAGCAGTAACTATGGAACTTAATCACTAGTGTATCTTTCTGTACAAGTAAAGCTCAGCTACTCACCCGCCCTCTAACACCCTCCCTTTTCAGTGCACTGTCTGTTATCTACAGGTTTGTACTGAGTGCAGTACCTCGAGGGGCAGTTTGGCCAATTGTACAACCGTGTACCATGATGAATCGTAGTTTTTTTTAATGTCAAGTTTGATCTTGTAGTATATGTTGATCAAATTTGGTTAGTGTAGTGTAGCAGGCACAGCTGCCCTATCAATAGAGTCTCAACAGTTTCTAGTGAGTCTGTAGTGTAAGAGCATAGTCATGTTTCTTGCAATTTGGTTGAAATGCAAACAGCCAAAAAATTCTCTCAACAATTTTTCTCTATCTGCTTCACATTTACACTCTCAATCACACCCATACACACACACACACCCATACACACACACAAATACTGGTATTTTTTTTCCCTTCATCTTAAAAAAAACTGTTTGCAATTTTTATTTTAGGCATTTTTTTTTGTTCTCAATCTCTTCTTCTGGCCAAGAGTGACTTGCCCCATACATATTAAACAAACACAATCATACCTATAATACCTAAGTGCAGTTTCTTCATCATGCGCCCTCTGCATCTCCTACAGTAAACACGCTAACTGTACCATCACAATAAATGGATGGATAAAACACTCTCGCTTCCATTCTTGCAATCAATCCTTTTCATCCCACCTCTTGCTTCTTCTCATCCCAACCCTCGCACCTTCATCCCCCTCCCTCCCCCTACCAATATACTCTCATGTAACAGACAGTCTTGTATGTAGCAGTGACAAATATTTGTCCTCGGTGTAACAGCCAGGAAGAAAAAAAGGGAGTGGGTGGGATCGAGGTGTGGGTGAAGGCATAGGGGAAGAGAGAGGGCGAGTTCTTCTCCTGAAGGAGAAAGTGAAAGACGAGGGGGAGGAAAAATTGGATGTCCACACCCTTTCCCTGCATCTTTATGATGAAGTGGAGGGTGAGAGTGGAGGGAAGAGGGGAGCTGGACGGTGACTGAGGTGGAGGCGGGAGAGAAAGAGAGCAGGGTGAAGTGTGTTGGTCTTCATGTGTCCTGGCCGTCGGTGGCAGGGGTCTCGTTGGCATTGGGCAAGTCTGAGTCAGTCTCCCGGCTGGATATGCGGTCCAGCTCTGCTTGGACATCACTCAGGCCCAGCTTCGAACCTGCAGCAAGCATTGGTAGATAGAAACGTAAATATTAATACCACATCACTGTAAAAAAAACAAAAAAACAAACTATTGATTACACAAGCTCCTTAGCCAGTGCAGTAAATTGCATCTTCACAGCACCGAGTGGTTGAGCCACAATGCAATAAGCACAAAGTGCACATGGTTAAAATAAGAGCTGGGAAAAATACTGAATATCTATTATCTAACATGAATGAATGTGAATATTAACATGATTTTATAATTGGTAATTAGGCAGATTTTTCAATCTAAATTGCAGAAGGTGGCAGTGGTTTCAGTGGTCTCATTATGTCTGAACTCATTTACAAGACGATGAACAGCAGCCGCCACTATGCTAACAACTCTAAGACAGAGACCGAGGAGGTCAGACTGTATAAAAGGTGGTAAAATATTTGCAATTTTACTTTGACGAGTCTTTTTTGTGATCTATTGTGATGCCTTCTGATTTAACTATACTGTGAGGTAATTTGATTACATCCAGGTTGACTTGTTTGTACAATAATAATAAAAAAGAAATCATGTTTTTCATAAAAGAGATGTATGATGTATTTTTATTTATTACCTCCGCCAAGGAGGTTATGTTTTTGCCAGCGTTTATCTGTTTGTCTGTCTGTCTGTCTGTCTGTCTGTGTTCAAGATAACTCAAAAACTTATGGATGGATTTTGATGAAATTTTCAGGATATGCTGGAAGTGGGAAAAGGAAGAACTGATTTCATTTTGGGGGTGATCCGCAACACTGTCTGGATCCAGGAAGTTTTTTAAGGATTCTCCTCGCAAAGTCTCTCCTTGATGGCGTCCATCTTGATATGCTAGCGCAAGCACAGTGTAGTTGCTCGCGCCCTCTGCGCCCAGACAACGCACTCACATTTTTGGAGCTGTACGCGGATGCCTCCGCGCCTGTCCGCTCGAGCGCTTCCTGACGTGTTCCATGACATTTACGTGACGCGGACCCTCGTGCACCAAC
>OOFC01046841.1:0-14347 GCA_900323345.1 Pseudochromis fuscus
CATGTAACTTTGTGGCCTTATAACTTCCACACCGTTAATGTAAAATCTAAAAGCTTCGCAATTTAGCATCCCCAACTTGTGAAGGTGGGATTTACAAATTTTGAAGTCAATCCGGTGAAATCTGTAGGAGGAGTATATCACATTCCAATGGTATGAAATCGCCAAAAATGACTTTTCAATCCAAAATGGCGGACTTCCTGTTGGGTTTAGAGTATGGCTCCCACTGGATATTTTGTTCGTCCTGGAGTGTTCTATGTGACTCTAAATTTTCGTACCTGTACATAAAATGGTTTTCCGGGGGTGGCATTTAGATGGCGCTAGCGAGCTCATTTTTTGACACCTATATACGACACCTATAAAATACAAAATTTTTCACCAGTCCCCATCAGCATGCCAAATTTCATGAGCTTTCGAGTAGGATAAAGGCTTCAAAAAAGCAATTCATTCGCCGAAAGAATAATAATAATAATAATAATAATAATAATAATAATAATAATAAAAAGCGGAACAGTTACAATAGGGACCTCGCACCTTCGGTGCTCGGGCCCTAATAATAATAATAATAATAAAAAGCGGAACAGTTACAATAGGGACCTCGCACCTTCGGTGCTCGGGCCCTAAAAATAATAATAATCATACATTTTATTTATAAGCTCTTTTAACAAGTCAGAGTGTGAGTGTATTAGTACAGTGAAATAAAAAAAAGTAGAAAATAAAAAAGTGATATTTACAGCACCATTTCTTAACTTAACACTGCAGATGTAAATACTGTGACATTGCTTTTTATATGTCTTTTGTGCTATGGACAAGTAGTAGAACAAACTTGAACTAATTGCCAACAATTAAAAATTAAAAAAAAGAAGATATATACATATTACCTCCTCTGGCATGGCTGGATTATCAGACGTACTTTCACTTCCATTCCCTGTTCTACTTCTGTTTGATAAATCCTTCCACTTGACTGTAACATGCTGTGAATTACAGTAGATTTGTATGAAAGGTGCTGAATAAATGAAGTTTGAATGATTCATTAGAGAGACACCACCAATATGTCAACAAGCATTTTAACTACTAATTTGCATAAATATGTTGTATTATTGTGTTTAATTGATTTAAAACCTGTTTACATCAAATCAGCGTCCAAAAGCACCATGTGTGTTTTCTTTTTAAGCACCTACAAGGCTGCACCAGTGGGAGACTGCCAATGCTCTGCCCACTTAGCCAGAGAGTGAGTGGGTGATGACGGACGAGGATGATAAATCACTCAGTCAAACTGTTAATCAACCCTTTACAAAGACGTCTATTGGACCGTGTACAGGTCACAGTCTCCATGTTCTGCTTAAAACTACAACTGGGCTCTAAATTGTCCACAAGGTTCAAGGCTCATATCTCTTTTCTTTTTTTTTTTTTGCTAATCTAAGTTTTGTACTGTAATCTAAAGTATTTGGTGTTTGTTAGTTGAGGAATGATCTGTCTTCTCTATTTTATTTCAAGACATAAAGAACAGAACTGACTAGATTTTATCCCTTTACTTGACTAATTTCTTTGCAGGTAAAAAGCATTTTGAGGACGATGAATTCTGGCTTCACCGGAGCTCCACTCCTCCCACCCTAGAAACCTATGGGCTTGGCATGTCTCCATCACTCCCTCTCCCCCTGTTTGGTTGGTAGCCCACCATGCAGACCTCCAGTGCCAGCGGAGTGTGGCAGCAGGTCACTGTTTCCCACAAGATTCACAGACTGCTGTTGGTCAAAAACAAAATTTTCCGCTCGCACCAAAAATAGTTGTCTGCCTGTTGGCCGTGCTCGCCTGGTGCCCTGCTGTCGCTTATGGCGGCCTGAGTACACACAGGGAGTCTTAATAGTTATGAAATTCATTAATTTGTTGTTTTTCTTTTCACTGTGACCAAAGAAGAAACAGTTTTTGTGTGAATGTGTAAAGAGAGAAAAGAAAAAAAAATTAAAAGTGGGATGAAATAAATGAAAATAGTCCTGGGCGTTGTGGGCATCTCTGCGTGTAGAGTGAGTGGGCACATCTGTAAAAAAAGGTGAGGGATGGGGACAAAGTAGCCACTGTGTGATCCTCAATGCTCCTATACAGTACTTAGCCAAAAACACCTAATTTCTTATTGCATGAAAAGTTAACATTTAAAAATAATATGGTTAAAGGATTATATGTCATGCACTGGTGTCGTTATAGCACTCTTCACATTTACTACATACAGGAAAAGGTTCACTTTAGGAATTATTCCACAAATTAAATCTGTTGCCACAAATGCAATGAGCACAAAGCCTTTAACGTTCTTTTAGCTTTTTCTTCAACTTTGAAGTTTGTTTTGCGTCAGCATTTTAATATTAGTTTGTGCATTATCCTTTAACTTCTCAGCTAAATGTCAGTTAGCGACCAGTTAGCTAACAAAGAATTCAAATAAATTTTAGTCAAATAAAAAATACAAAAGTACAACTTTCATTTAAAATGAATAAATCTGAGACTGGGTGGGTCATTAAGCAGAACGGTATCTTAGTCATTCAGAATAAACATAACTAATATGTTTTCCTGCCATATTGTTAAACTGAAGCTGTGAATTTTCCAGCTGTTTGTTGTGTCCAGATCACATCAGTGTAATAAGAATAAGATACATTTGGCTAAAGTAAAAACACAGCATTTTTCTGTTAAAATGTGATATAGATAACATATTTCTATAATATAGTAAATGGAGTATATTTATATAGCGCTTTCATGACCTAAGATAGGTCCCAAAGCTCTTTACAAGGCAACTCATTCACTCATTCACACACACACCAATGGCTACCGAGCTGCCGTGCACGGCGCTAGTTAGCATTGGAAACAACTCAGGGTTCAGTGTCTTGCCCAAGGACACTTTGACATGTGGAGGAGCCGGGGATCAAACCCACAACCTTACGATTTTTACAGGCGACCCACTCTACCACCTGAGCCACGGCCGTCTTAGTATTTAAGAAGGAAATCCCTTGTTAATTAATTTCTAATAGTAATAATTTCCTTTCTATTCTATATAATGCAATGTAAAATGGTATTTTTAAGTCATACTGTTCTCAGAAGTGAGACACAGTAAAACTTTTATCAACAGGGAAACATCCGGCTCACAAATTTGCTTTCTCCACAAAGATGCAACCACAGGCTGCTCGAACCAACTGCATCTAAAACAACAACATTAGGTCAACATCTAAATGCATGTTGGCTCCAAAAAACTCATATGAAAGACAACTCTTTTTTCCACAAGTCACTCTGATGTCATCAGCTAAAGTCAACTCTTCCTCTCAGTGATCTGATGCGTCTGAAAATCATTTTATCATTAAGGAGATGTTAGGCTGAGAGAGGAGGAAGATGTAGAGACCAGCCCTGGGTTCAAGGGTCAGACCCACATCCTCACTCCTCCCCTCATATCCAAATATGGTCACTTCAAACATCAACATGGCCACAAATCGAATGGCCTTCAAATACCAAACTCCTGGCTTCAAAATGTGAGCCCACAATCCAACCAATGACGTCACATTAGCTTCGTCCCATCTATGAACAGTCTCTGGATACAGCAGAGATGGTCATCACGACTGCACATACTTCACGTTCAGAAACACTAAACACAGTATTATACAGCAACAGAACTGATTCATAAATATCAGTTTCAACAGATGCAGAGTGTTTTTCTTCACCCAGTAGCTGTGATGTGATGAAGCTTGAATGTAGATGACAATAAATAATGGAAATTTCATTATTTTAGCTTAAATTCAACAGTAAGGCAGCGGGTTTGAACATTCTTACTTCAACCTCAACCATTTCGCTATATAATTACAAGACATGGTTTATATTTAGCACAAGACCATTTTTCTCTGAAGGCCATTCATATCTAATTTAATTCTTTATATGTTTGTTTATAAGTTCATTAATATTATTTTCATTTGTGTGTGTGGTGTGTGTGTGTGTGTGTGTGTGTGTGTGTGTGTGTGTGTGTGTATCCTTGCTGGGGGTTGTTTAAGTTTTATTATCTTAATATAATTACTTCATTAAAAAGAAACCTTTTTTATCTAAACAAATAAAACTTAAAATGCTAACGAGGAACACTAAGGTTCATCATAAATACCCATAAAAAAAGAAACCCTAACTAAAAAAGATCTAACAGCCTGTTGAGTTATGTAAAGCTCAGCACACACTCTCAGCGATGTTATTGCTCCGTGTAGAAGAGACCTGCTATTCACACCAGTATTAATAATTTTATATCAATTTCAGAAATCATCCCGTCCACTTCCTGAATCAAAGCATCACCCCAGCCCTGGTAAACATGAATCCTATTGCCCTTGATATTGCATTTTGTGGCGTGACAGCGCAGCACAGGCAGTTGAAATTTATCCCCCATGTGGTGACACAGAGCTCGTCCAAACCCTCTGGTATATTTGCACAGCTACCTGGTTTTGGAGTGGGGGAGTCAGTAAACAGGTAAAACGCTACAAATAGAATATATACAGCCACTTAAGAATATAGTCTTAAGGGAGGGCGGCTTGTTCCCGGGTCTGCGTCAGCACTGACCTTTTTGCTGTTTGCTAAAGGGATTTGATTTCACCTCTACCTCTCTGGCTTTTACTTTTTTTTCAACATTCACACTTAAGCCATCTGAGGAGGATAAAATAGCAGTTCTGTCCAGGAAGGAGAAGCCGTGGTAGTTCAGTGTTGGTCCAGGTGATATCACACCAATGAGATGAAAAACTGTTTTGGATTTTTTAAGCAAAAAGGCCAAACTCCTCCTCAAGAAAGCATGCATTTTAAAATATTACATATACATTTAGACACACGTTTCAAACGGAGGTCAAACATCAGGGTCAGCACAGAACTGAGCGCCTTGCAGAACAGTCCAGACTCTTGTCCTCTCCCTGCTCATTACTTCCTGCTGTGAACTACCGCTGAAGACTTTCTGCAGTCATCCTCCTACTTGTTGCTTACAAACTATAAATATCATTTCCTGTGACTTGGACACTGACCTAACATTTCTTCAGTTATGAAAATGTTTATCCTTCATGAACCTGCAGCACCCTCTGCTGGTGTTTCATGGACACACCTGAGGGGACGTCATTTTTACTTGCTGCCTCTGATAACAATAGGATCCATAAAAATGTGAACTAGTCAGATACAAAAAGACAAAGTTGAGGTTCAAAAGAGCAAATAGCTCAACTCTCTTCAGCCTTCAAGGGAAAACTGAGCAAGACAGAAGGGAGTAGGTTTGTTTCGTGATAAATCATTTCCTTGCTGAACAAACAGCAGCTTTATTTTGTGGCTGGAGGATTATCTGAGATCAGACCAGGTGCAGAGAGTGTCTGTAGGTAAAACATCCTCAGTGTTTATTGTTGCCACGGTTACATTTCAGTTTTGTTGATTGATGATTTCATTTTATTGAACTGTAGAGAGAGAAATACTTCAAAGACAAAGATCTGGTTAAACATCTCAGCAGCCTGTGATGTAGAGATGCAGGGATGGTCCACGAGAGGAAAACCTGCAGACACTCAGTCCTTCCTGTGTGAGATCTGTGAAGAGCATCAGTCACAGTAAATGTGCAGGAATGTGATTTGGTGACACCAGGTTACAAACATATGTCTCTGAGTTCCTGACACACTATGTGAAAAATGGAAAACAAGATGCCTACAGTAATCTGCCTCCTCCTGACAATGTCTGATGTTGTAGTTCATTTTGAAGTAACAACAAACACGGTAAATCTTCATTAAAATAATGTATTTTCATTGCTTTCAGATATTTGCTATAATAAAACTATAGATCAAGATGAATAACTCGTGGACAGAAGTTATGGATCATGTGACCACAGGTGATAAATCTTGTATTAGATGATTGTGTTTTAGCTATAGAGCAATAACATAATTGCTGTGATATAAATCCACTTAAAAAATCCTCCACATCCATATCTTGAGTGCAGACGATAATCATTTTGTATCAGTGTGTCAATATGTACACATAAATGATAGATCTGTAGTTTGAAGACCATGGGGGGAAGTTGTATAGAAAATGTTGATTTCTCAAGTCTATTTATATCACAGCAATGTTCACTGTGTTCACTGCTCTTTTGCTAAAATGCACTCATCTGATCTAATACAAACTCTATATAAGTCAATTATCCTGTGGGCTCATATTATTATCTTATGTCCAAGATCATTTTATGTGCACACAAGGTTTTAAAAAAACCTCCTCCCACCTTTAGATATTAGCAAAATAATATAAAACAAATTCATTAAAGTTTAATGGTGTAAAAAAAACAGTTCGCTCACACAACCTCAGGGGCTGTAAGTGATAAAACCAGAGTACTTCCTCAGTAAACATTAGATGTTTACTCAGTAGTTAACTCCTGAGGAAAAAAAGCCTTTACAGATTATGTCGGATTTTTTTTTCTACACCCGTAACAGAAATGTTACATACATGCAAAAATACACATTTTTATTGTATAGTACAGACTTTAATTGCTTATCCTTGTGTATTTTTACGGTATGAAGGATGTTTCCAGCTAACTTACATCAGTTTAAGTGTCAATAAAACCATCATTCCCACAAACTGAAAACAGTTCATGTTTACTTGTGCCCATTGTTATTCAGAGCTGACTCCTGCTCCCCTGTGACTGTCCATTGTAATCTACTGCTGCTCAGAGCACAGAGGAAAGTTAGTGTTCAAGGTTTCCAGGTGTTTCCTTTGCTGCTACAATGTGTGCGTGTCTATGGAGAGAGCTCGGTGCTACGGCTGTGCTGAGCAGTGACACTTTACTATTACCCATAATGCACTGTGGGAAAGGTAACACCCATTTTGTTTACCTGGAGGAAGTCAGAGACGGAAACTAGCAGCCCAGAGGGAGGAGAGGAAACAAAGTCAGAAGAGCAGAAAAGAGAAGACTTTGTGTTAAAGTTTGGTTTGTTGTTGAGTTTCTTTTCTGTGTGGATTTTATAGATAACTCGGATACTTGCGCAGACTCTTTGGAGCTTGTTTTCCTACCTTCTGGCTTTACAAAGGTGTGTGTGAGAGAAGCAGTTTGCTCAGAGCAGAGGGAGGAGCTGCAGTGCTCTCCATGTATGGACTCTGGTGCTGTTCATATGGTAAATAGAGGGTCACATGGGTCATTAGTCTTGGAGCAGTGGGGGAAAAAGGGAGGGAACAGAACAAGGAGAGAGTAAGGAGATACACTGGAGGACTTTGGCATGCCTCATGTGCTGGAGGCGGTACTTTCACCCTGAGTTTAGAGGACACTGGAAAGGAAACAACAGATTTGCAGTGAGTGCCATGCAACTGAACTTTTAACTCCCCCTCCAGGACCCAGAGAAGGCTCTGGTCTTTTTCATTTAACTTCTTCAGGATACTTTCTTCTTCCCTTTTCTGCGGGGGTGAAGGTCCAACAGCAAGTGCCATCCTGTTTTTTGTTGTTTTTTTGTTTTTTTTAAATCATTGGATACCTATTCATAGTTTCTGAACAAGAGAAGAACCAAAATGCCCACAAACTTCACTGTGGTGCCAGTGGAGGACGTGGAGGACGGTGGCACCGAAGGAGCTGCAGCTGAAGAGAGCAAACCTGTCAGTCTGAGCAAAATCTTCAGAGAGCGAAAGGATGGCGACATCTCACAAGAACCTCTCTCAGGTCAGTACAAGCTGTCAGAAAACTGTTGCTCATGGGCTAAAACTGCAGGCACTGGGTAAAGGATAGGATAGGTGTGCAGGTTTGATAAACTGAATGAGTCACTGGGTGATTGAGCCTGTACAAACCCAAGCATGCTGACACAGATACATGTCATGGCAAGCACATGCTTCACACACAAACAAATACACACAATTTTAAAGCAGTCAACTAGCCACAACATGTAGTACAGCCTGATGTCTGTCTTTACAGACTTTGTTTCTGCTGTGCATCTGCCACAAAACACCTGCTGTAGGAAGACAGAGTTCAGATTTACACAAGTAGTGAAGAGGTTACAAGATTTCAGCCTGGGAAACTGAGCAACAATATTTTACCTCCCAAATGACTCCCTTTCTCAAAAATGCAGATACTCCCTCTGGATAATATTCAGACAATGCAGCACACAAACAAAACTTTAGTCTGATGTCTGTGTCTAAAAGTCTCCTGTTCATGTCTGTGATGTTCTGCTTTCACCTTTATCTCCTGTGTGCACTCAGCACATCCTGCAGTGTGGCTGGAAGATCCTCCCTTTTTCTTTTTTCTTGCAGTATTTCCATGTAGCTTTGTTGTGTCCTGTATGATATTTAAACTGTGGACAGACACAGATTCTCCTCTGTCCCACGTTTCCCTCTTAGTCAAACTATACTGGTTAAAACTCCCAGCTCCGAGCAGCCACATCTCTGTGAACATCAATAAAGATCACAAGCAAATGCTAACTGACAGCATCTGGTTGTTAGTTAGTAAGATAAGCTTTGATGTTTTTGGTGAAGTTAAGGCATGACTGTCCACGTAAAGACATGAATTTAATAATTAACAAATAGACATTAGTAATACTGTTAGTTAGGAAGTTGAAATGTCACTAGTGGACACATGGACGGACCCAGAACAAGGATCATATGTCCCGTCTGGACTGGGAACCCTCTGTGAAAAGTGTCACTGAGGAGAGGGTTACTGAGACCTTCATAGATCTGAGGGGAAAAAAAACATTGATTTTGTGTGTAAATATTTAGCAGTGGTGTGGGTTTGACATGCTGTGACCCATTTTACACTACACACCATCATGTGATCTATTGCTTATATCTGAAAAAAACAAACAGATTGCAGCTTTAATTTTAGTGAGTGCAGCTTAAAGGTTTTAGGTTACCAAGTCTAGAGGCCTCCCAGCTAACAGCTAACAGGAAATGAAATTCACAAAAGGTGTATCACAGGAGGCTCATATCAACAAACAGTAAATCAGTAATTTCAGGCAACCTCAATCTTAGTTTATAACCTTAAGGAGTGAGGTGTGCCAATTGATCTGTAGAGGTACTGGCACACAGGAAAGTAGAGTTTGTTAAAAGGATGGTGACTCATTCTGAGACAATATGACAGATTGCAGTGCGTTTAGTTGGCATGTGGCTGCACCAGTTTAAGTCCATGCTGCGATGACCATGCTCTTTTGTTCTAAGGCTGTTTTTTGTTGTTGTTGTTTTTTTGAAAAGCATCATCCCCA
Source organism: Pseudochromis fuscus (assembly GCA_900323345.1). Lineage (NCBI taxonomy): Eukaryota > Metazoa > Chordata > Actinopteri > Pseudochromidae > Pseudochromis > Pseudochromis fuscus. Next base: position 9,183 of record OOFC01046841.1, read on the forward strand.
ATACAATCCTGTTCATCATGAAGCTACAGTTCATTTTATGTTGGAAAGGCCTCCCTGTCAGGATTTGTAAACATTATGCAACCATTCATTCACAAAAATCATCTTTAAAATACCTGCTATATAATAATAAGTTGTCAAAATCCAAGCATGGCGGCACGAAGCTCGTTAGCTTTTTACAAGCTAGCATTTAGCCTCGTCACATCAGACCCGGTCATGAAACTGTTCAAGTAAATTCAATAGCGGCTTATAGACACGTGCAGACAATAGGTGCGCCCAATAGTCCAGAAAATATGGTACTAGGAAGATGTTTCACGCAGCAGTTTCACTTGCAGATATTCTACAAAGTGGATCTTTAGAGTATAGCGCAGGATAACATAGTGTGTGGCAGCTTAAATGTAAAGTGATCTTACACAGAGAAAGACAAAAGTCAAACATCACAGATGGTCGTTAAGATATCCTGACTTCAGTCTGTACTACTTGTTGAGGGTCAAAGGCACTGAATCCTACAATTCCCATAACATTCACACTTTTCAACCTCTGCTGCACCTCTGTTTGTAATGCAAGGGCTAATAACTAAAACTTTACAGCCTGAGGCACGGGCCGAGGTAACGATCCAACCCAAACACTTTAATGAGAGAGTTGTAAATGATTAAAAAAAAAAAAAACAAACCTTTTTAACTGTGTGTCCTTCATGGTAGATATAGAAGTCACAGAATGTACAGCCCTCAGAAAGACACACACACACCCACACCCACACACACACACACACACACACACACAGTGCTGATTAGACAAGATGCAATCTGTATAAACATCATCTCAGTACCATTGTTTTCCAGTGCAGCACTCTGTGACCAGTGTCCTGTTTCATCTCATCTCTGAAGTATAGGATTTATAACACATATGTTGCTGCCTCTGATTTTCTTCATGCCTAAAATCAGTTAAATAATATTGACTCATCCTCAGTATTTTAAAATGATAAAAGCTCTACAAAGTAGATGAAGAAGTTTAAAAGTTACATTAAAAGACAGAATTCGAAGAAGAATTCAATGTTGTGGAAATGATAAAAGTTACGTGGTACACAGTTATTTCTGGATGATAAATGGATAGCTATAGCTTTATTAGCTTAGCTTAGCACAAATCTTATTAGAAGGAAATAAGTGACTGGATCTGACACATGGAAACAGACTTAGAGGGGCTCAGTGGTGTTGGTCATCCTCAACGACCCATTTATTGTGACTGAAGAGTGAAATAAAAAATCTTTAACATGCAGTTTGATCAAACCATCGTTAGCAAAGTCTTACCATTGCTGCCATATATCAACTTTACCATAACACTTTCTCAAGGCTAGAATTTGATCAATGAGTCAAATATCCAAATCCCCGACACTCAGCGGATGTTAATAAAAGTCTATGTAACATTGTTTCCCATGTGTTAGCCTTGTGGCTAACTGCCAAGACACACTGTCATCCTGCTTAAAAACTTCTCCTGTGCGCTGATTTGAAAGGAAGTGTATTTTAGGAAAGGCCCTTTTCTTTATTTAGGCTGTCGCTCACTGAGTTAACTAGCAAGACTTACAGGGTAGATTATGACTTTTGATATATTTGATACGTTATTTAAGCCCAATGCACAACTCAAATGAACTTCCTGGAATCCTACTGCAACATAGTAATCATCATAATAATAATAATAATAATAGATATCACGTAAGACAAGAGATACAGCAGAAACTTCTACATTATTATGCGTTTAGTGCCATTTATCAAAATGCTTTAACATATGTTCATCTTAGGAAATAGGATCATTCTGATTTTATTTACAAGGCAATATTTAATAATAACATATTTGAGTGTCAAAATAATTGTAGTAGTATCTGTTCATTTATGTCTGAACAGTTACAGTCCTGAAGTAGTGAAGAGCTGGGTCACTGCTGTTGTACATCAAGAGGTTTACTGGCCTCATCTACTGGTTGACATGATTATTGCACTGAAATCTAGGAATCCCTTTAAATGATGTAAATGTAAAACATCTGTTTTATCTGTATTAACCTTGAGAGGTGTGTATGTGCTGTTTTCTAGATTCCACACATCATCAATCCTGTTTTGCCTTCTTTTAAATATCAATGAAAGATTAATTAAATAATTAATAAGAGAATCAACCTGAGGTCAGTGCATAGGTTTAGGTCTGCATGTCTTTTTCTGTTGTGTGATGTATATCCTGTGCAGATCCACTAATGTACAGGAGCACATACGGCTTTGTTAGCCTGACTTCAGAGTTCAAGACACAGCTCAGCAATACTGTGACATTGTCATGAGGACTACAGGGGACCTTCATGTAGATCAGACCAGAGTTCATGTATGAAAAACACAAAAAGAAAGAAGTTGTGTTAGTCCTACAGTTAAATCAAATAAAATGTATCCTTGGTCAAGATAATACTTAAAGGAAAGTGGAGAAAAAACGAATGCATGTGACCCAAAGCCGACGTCAGTGCATCTGTTATAGTTTGGACACAAAAGGCAGCAAGAAGAAGCATGATGAACATGAAGCCATAGCCATGAAGCTGTGTGGTCAGTTTCAATCAAATGCAGCAGAATTCACTGGATGAAATTCAATCAATCATCAGGAAGGATTCTCCACAAAGTAATAAATGTAATCAGATTTTTTGTATCTGTCCAACTACTTCTTTGTGGTATAAAAGGACTCACAGCAGACACTTGCAGTCATGGAGTATATGTTATGGTCACTGTTGGGTGTCTTGTTATTCTTTAGTTTCTCTTTTGTGTTTCCAGTATTTTTCTTTTCTCTCTGTGTTACTTTTCACTCACTACCTTTCTTGTACATCTTATTAGTTTTACATCCTGTCTTTGTCTTGTTCCTGCACCTTTGATTCTCTGATTCTTCCCCCCTCGTCCCATTTACCTCCATCTTTTTCATTCACTTTCCCTCTGTTGGATTTTCTGGGTTGGACATAATCTGCCTTTATCCTGCAGCATGTTCACTTATCCTTCTGTAAATACTTTTTATATTAAAACTGATTGCTGTCTGCTTTACCTGTCTGTCTGGATTTAGGTTCTATTTCCTGCCTGATCTCCATATCAGAATTTATTAGATGTGTGCAAGTTCGCATATGTGTCTGTTGGAGAGCAACCTTCAGCCTCAACCTATGATACACAGCAATGCTTAACCATCCATTAATAGCAAGTTTACTGCTGTGCTATTGTTGTTTTCACAACACATCCTGCATTCTGGTTGCTTTACATTATAGTCGATTACATATCAGCAACCACATGAAAAATAACCTATGCATAATTTTTTGTATCATCCATTGTTAAGTGTCTTGAAGATTTTCACCAGCTGTCTATGACATGGTCTTTCCACATAGCATTACAGGATATTTATTCAATCCCAGGCAAAAGAGGGGAACAAGTCATTCTCTTCCATATTTTGTTCAGTCCACTGAACAAACAAAGAGCAGTTGGACTTGTTTCTGTTTCATCAACAGTCCCAAAACATCTAAATCAACTGCCAGCCTCAGGATGGATACAAAACTGCTGCAGCTGATTACAGATCTCACCCACACCTTAAATCATCCAGAAAGATCACCTCAGTCTGTTTTCATAGCTGTTTTTCTGCAACAAGCATAGGATTAAAAAAAAAAAAAAAAAAAAGCATAATTCTCAGATGATTTTCCCTTTCACTACTACATCATTATATTTTCCTCTCTATTCAATACTTGTTCAATATTTGGGTGTTACAGAGAGGTAGGAGAGAGGCCCCAGCCAGAATCAAACCTGGGATGTTGTATGTTGTTATGTGGTGTGTCCTGTCACAGGAACTGCAGTATACTATTTTTATAACCAAGTCATCAGTCATCTCTGAACCGATGTTAAAGTCCTGGATTCTTCAAGGCATCAAAGCGACTGCACGATGACAAAAGAAACCAACTTAAAATTCAGTTTGAGAGGCATGTCTTAATGTTTGCAAAGCTGTTTGTCATTTCCAAAGTGCACATATGGTGATTGTAGATTGAGGCTACACTGTGGGCAGAGCCCGAATTTGTCAAAAGTTCTTTCATGTCATATCACATCCTGCCCATGACAGCTGCTTGTTGTCTGCTTGTAGCTGCTGACTACATTGGTAATTGCTAAGTAACATGCTTGTTTATGTATATATTAACCCTTTACCACTTGAGCCTCCAAGTTTCCCCCTGGACTTTTTATGCTTATTTTTAATTTATTTCAAATTTAAATGTAACATGCAAAATCTAACATTCATGTGCAACTGCAGGGTTTTTGTTCACTAAAACTCTAAACTCAAAATCCGTTTTTGTGTTTTTCTGCTATTCTTGCTTCATCGTCACTGTTAATACACTCTTACATCACATATTATATAGTAAATCTGCTGTTTTGCCAGGTTCTGTGAGAGATGCTCTTGAAATTACCGTAATGACACTATATTCACTGTAAAGTGCAACATCTCAGAAACCATTGGAATTTTTCCAAATGCGCAAACCATGATCCAAAGGCACATGTGCAGACGTAGCGCTGGGGCTACGCTCGGAGGTAAAGGGATAATAAACTTCAACAGATGCAGTCCTCTCCATTTACATTGTGCTGTATCTGTGACAGCCTGTCAGTCGTAGACTTGCTCATACACAGGGTGTTCTCCTCGAGTTTAGTTTGGGGAAGAGCTTTGCTATGACTCTAAATTGCTAATGTCTTCACTGCTAACATTAGCTGTGGCTGGGTGTTGATGTGGTCGGCTAAACTTGAGCTGCTTCAGTGGTAAGCTAACTCTTTCTTACAAAGAAGGGATATCACTCTACCTTTGTCCACGGTGCCGTCGGGTGTTTTTGAAATGTTCCCATTCATTGGACCGACAACTCTCACATGCTCTTCATCTTCCCGTCTCCTACTCACCGCTCCTCACCTCGCTCTCCCTCACTGTATTACCACTACTGTGGTGCTGCTGTAGTTGTTAGCAAGACTGCACAAGAACAGTACCTGGTGATCCTGAGCTTCTTTCCAGCTGCTGTATCAGTGGTTTGCATCTTATGGCTGTTTTGATTTAGTTTTAATTGTATCCCCCCCAGGAGATGAAGGAGCGTCCACTCCATTCATCAGCACAGACAGTGACAGAGAGCACTACTATGATGGACAGAACAT
>OOFC01046842.1:0-13583 GCA_900323345.1 Pseudochromis fuscus
ATCATCCCTTCCATCCATCCATCCATCATCCTTTCCATCCATCCATCCATCCATCCCTACATCATCCCTCCATCCATCCATCCATCCATCCATCATCCCTTCCATCCATCCATCCATCCATCCATCCCCCACCCACCCCCCCCACCATCCACCCACCCACCATCCATCCACCCATCCACCCATCCATCCATCCATCCATCCTCCATCCATTCATCATCCATTCATCCATCGTCCATCCATCCATCCATCTATTCATCCTCCCTTCCATCCATCCATCCATCCATCCATCCATCCATCATCCATCGTCCATCCATCCATCCATCCATCCATCTATGCATGCATCGATCCTCCATCCATTCATCCATTCATCCATCCATCATCCATCGTCCATCCATCCATCTATCCATGCATCCATCCATCATCCATCCATCCATCCATCATCCATCCATCATCCATCCATCCATCCATCCATCCATCCATCCATCCATCGATCCTCCATCCATTTATCCATCCATCATCCATTCATCCATCATCCATCCATCCATCCACTGAAAAATGAGATGATAGCACATGTTCATCATATCTCTTGGCTTACTTTAAATATGCTTCTTTACTTTCTTTTCTGAGGGTCAAATAAGAAAACTGAAATTCCTCTTGTTGACTATAGGTGCAGGCAGGTGTCAGTCAGCTTAATGAAATGTTCAATGTAACAAAACTTTTAATGTATTTCAATAATTAGCAGTAGAGTTTGAATGCGTGTTCAAAAGTTTTTAACCACTTCCATTACACTGGTGTGTGTGGAAAACAGCCTGTGTCACATGACGTATGAGGACACACACAAACCTCTTCAGAAGAGTTCACACATTTATTTGTGCTTTTCTATAACTGCAGGTTGTGAAATTATCTCTATTATCTGTTGCAAGCTTGAAGTCTTAGCCTCTTTGTTAGCTGATATCATTTTCCAAGCACTTGCTGTTCTGTTTGCTCAAAGCCTCGTGTGATGAGACACATTACCAGATGCTTTTCTTCACTTCTCTGAATGGGAAAGTCGTCCGGACCATTTCCCAGCGCCAGTTAAAGCTGAGAAAATCACAAGTCCTGAAAAGTGATGCAGCCGAGGCTCATATGAATTCTTCCTGCACTCGGAGCAAAGGTGCCAATTTTCGGTGACATTTTGGTCTTGATGAGTGACGGGGGAATGGCATGTTCCTGAGTTAATGAGATTTATACAGAAAGGCCAATCTGCTGATCGAATGGCATTTCTCCCCCTTTCAGACTGATCATTTAGTGGCCAGAACAGCAGACTTTGCCCCACAGGCTAAACAACAGGACAAGACTCCAACGCCACACCATTAAATCCATTACTGGGACCCTTCAGGATGCAGTGTTATTCACTTCATAGCTCCAGTAAAGACGCTCCCAGCTCCTCTGGGTGCTGAAAACATGAGAGGCGACAACAGGATGTGACTTTGAAAATAGGCCCAGCTACACATGCATCCCATTACCTCCAGTGAACATGATAAATGGCTCAGACAACAACAGATAAAAGCAGGATAACTAATTAGAAGAGAGCGATCCAACAGGAACATGGTGTATTAAAGAAAAAAAATCAGCTTGTTCAGCCCTTTTCATCGAAATGTTTTGATCTGTACTTGAAGGAACAAAAAAGGACGTTTTGCTGTAAATTTCTCTTCAAACAGCACAGTAAGCAGAGATTATTGATGTGTAGGTCAAACTCTTTCTACATAAAAACCTGGCTACAGCTGAACATGGGAACATGAACATTTCAAAGAGGATCTTCTGTTACAGTTTACATATAATCACATATTCAAATGAGCTCAAAGAAATGAATATACAATAAAAATCTCTAAAAACTTTACATTTTTCGTCCAAATGTTTCATATTTTTCATATCTGACTCAGTCAATGTTTCAAAAAAATAAATTTCAGAAATCTCAGCATCTGACTCACTGAGGCAGCACTGATTTTTTTAATGTTTGGCTGCTTTAGATGCAACAAAACACCACAGCTTGCTAGTTAACATTACTAGATAACATTAACACTATGTACTGTAGCATCTCTCCAAAAAGAAACCTCCACACATCATGTCCTTCAATGTAAAACACAACACAGCTGCAGTGGCTGCCGTTCAACAAACCTGCTGAAGATGATCCGGTCACTCCACTTGTTTATCGTTATCATGTAGAAACTCACCCACTGGTTTGTGGACACCAGTTTGAAACCAGGATTTTGACATTTGAACCTCACAATGTTTGTTTGAGGGGTACCCTAAAAAAAAAATAAATCCATATTTGGATATGAAGGGAGGCGTGAGGAGTCTGATCCCTGAACCTGTGGACACACAATATATATGAGACTGGAGTTCAGGTCTCATTGGACACCAGACCTGTGGATCAAACTAACCACACTCCTAAATCTTCCTCGATTTGAACCACAGCCCTCTGAGGTCAACAGACACATGTCTAAATCACACGACTGATTTATGATGCTGTAGCACCAAGATGCAGCTTCGCAGAGTCTCCGTTTCAGCTTGAAAATGTGATTTCAAACTATTCACCAGATTTTGAACTGTAGACTTGGCTGAATGTTGTGGTGTTTGGTGCTTGTTTGGTCCAGGATGAAAGAGTAAAAACAGGTGATTCTGCAGAAAGTGCTGGAGAGACGAAAGTGAAAGTTATATTTGTATTCTTTTAAAAATCATTTGTTACACATGTTGTTGTTTCCAAAGTCAAAAATCAAACGTTTTCCTGCTCGAATTTTGTTTTGTTTTGTGTTTTGTAATCTTAGGTCGTGTTAGTTCATACATTGTATCAAAGATAAGTGAGGTTGTGCTGAAAAAAAAGAAACAAAACAAGGTAAGGTCAAAAGTAAATTGACCCCAGACCCCTGATATCTACTGGAAGATGAAATGATTTTCAGATGGATGATCAGATCACTAATTAGAAGAGTTGACTTCAGCTCCTCACATCAGAAGGACTCAAGAGAAACATGTACTGACTGAGTACTTGTACTGACTGAGTACTTCATGATTGAAAATGAGCATTTTTGAATTGAAGTCAATCAGAGTCAGAGCTTTATGAAACCTGCCTCTAGTGGTCGTCGGTGGTATTGCACTTTTTGGCACTTTCTGCTCACTTATACAGAGAAAAAAACACATGTATATATACAGCCAGCAGTCACACAAGAGGAAGCAAAACAAGGAAACTACGACAGAAACAGGACATCCTAATTATTCTGTGCTGTGACTGGGTACTTCATATATCTACATGTTTGAATGGTCCACACTGCAGCTATGTTTGTGTTTTATAAGAACCAGTGGATGTGCAAGTGTGTGTGTGTTTACACCCCTAATGCAGTAAATCTCTTCACTCTGTAACCAACACACTTGAGGGTTTATTGGTCTCCTCCAAGGACAAATGCTAATCACATATTAGGGCAGATTCACAGTAAACAGTTATTTTTCATATATCCCAAAATAAACTGCGATTTGTGTTTGTGCTAAAGTTTCAATGACTCAGTGTCTTCGACTCTGGTGTGTTTTGTTTTGAGTAAAACTTCACGGACTCATTTTCATCCAGTTAAAGGTAGATGCCACTAATTAACCAATGCAAGTACATCAACTTACAGAGAGATACAGAACATAACTCATATCTATATATCTTTTAGACATTTTTATACAGTGTGTGTGTGACTCAGATGTATAAATAAAAACTCATGTCTTGTATAGATTTTCATTTAAAGGTTAAAATGTCAGATGAAACTTGAAAATGTCTTAAACTAACCTAGACTGAAGTCACTGTCTTTTATGTGCCATGCGTCATTCTTAACCCGAGCTGCCCCCATTTTTTTTTTTTTTAACAAATTGCTGGAAAAATTACTTTTAAAAAAGAAATCAAAGGTGAAAACAAGCTGCTAAACACAATCCATTACTAAAACATTTAATGTCTGGTATTCTGTAAAAGAAAAAAAAAAATCTATCTACACTTAATCTTCATGATGAATTTCTTTAAATTGTTTTTTCAGCTTCTGAAGGAACCTGAACCCAGTTTTGATTTATTGGAAAGTGGAGCCTGTTAAACCTGCAACGTATGGCGCAGGATTAATATCACAGATCCCTACAATCTGCCATCTGCTACTGTGTGTGTGTGAGTGTGTGTGAGGGTGAGGGTGAGGACGTGTTGTGATTTTACAGCTTGTTCACATGTCTGCGCCGAGCTTCTGCCTCATCTGGTGATTGTTTGAACGAGTCCTCCAGTCATCGGTCTCAACAAGATCCAGAGGAGAGAGACGATAACCATCTGTATGTCGCCTCTGTCTGTCTCTTTAGGTGTGTGTGTATGTGTATGTGTGTTAAAAATCTGTAACTTTGCAGAAATGTATTTGTTTTATTTTTGAAATCCACAAAGATATTTTTACATTTCCACGAAATTACAAGTGTAACGCGTCTTTTCTTTCAGTTATTTATCGTTTATTTGCTTTTTTAAAACAACAAAAACACGGTAATAAGGTTTTTTTCAGAAGAGCTCTCTGCAAATTGAAAATCTGTCTGTTTTGTTTTCTTTGGAAATAAAGACTCCAGGCTCCTCTTTCACTAATCTGTGTTTAAATGAAGCCTCTGCCAACACAACAGGCTCTGGCAATCACAGCCACCAGAATCGGTCTGGGAAATCACTGAGCAGTCAATCAGCAGCACCAATCACAGCCAAGGTGAGTTTAATCAGGCTGGAAAAATCAATTTGCTCCATGTAAGGCATGTTAATGGCTTCAAGGATAGGCGGTGCCTCCAAAGCGAAGCTATTTCAGAGCGGGTTAGTTTGGGACTGATTAGCTGGTTCTGCTTTACCACACTGCTGCAGAGCACACCTGGCAGCCTGGGAGGATTTAAATTCAGTCTGGATGTGTTCGCACTTTCACAAAGCTCATTCACTGAAGGCGTTTTAGTATTTGAATAGAAATGATAAAAATGAGAGAAAATCAGGTTGTAAAAATCCTGTGTTTGCTCTTTCTTGTGTTTTTCTCTTCACTTGTGTTGCAGTGGTTGTGTAGTGAAACAATAATACAACAGTAACATAAACCATTGGAGCTTTATGGCCTTGTCCTTGCACAACAACAATTGAATGAATTACATTTTTTGTCATGTGTGAACATAAAATTAAATAAAGATTTAATGGAGTAAATGGAGTACATTTATGAAGGTCCCAAAGTGCTTTACAAGGCAACTCATTCACACACACACTCACACACCAATAGCTACCGACTAGCTAACTCAGGGTTCAGTGTCTTGCCCAAGGAGGAGGAGCTGGGGATCGAACCCACAACCTTACGATCCACTCTACCACCTGAGCCACTGCCGCCCTCGAATGAATTATGAATTAACATTATGCAAGAATTTGGGATTTTTTTTTTGTGACTGGACACTTTGTTAGAGCGCGAAATGTAACAACGACACAAATTGTTGAAATAAAAAATAATGTAATAACTGGTCAGTAATTTAACAAAATGCTGAACTTGAAACGTGAGAACTTTTTGAGTTAAAATGTAACAACTTGTCACATTTTGGGTCTGTTATTACATTATGTCACAGGTAAAGTATTTTTCTCCTAATAGTGTAATAATTTTACTACATCATAGGGTGAGTCAATGATTTATGGATTATTATTTATGGAGTATCATACAAAAATTCCCTGTTCTGGACTCAGCATCTTGTTACATTACTGACCAGATATTACATTTTGGGTTTTATAAAAAATGTTTTATAACACTTTGGGATGTTGTTACATCGCAGGCTGTTCAGAAAGCTGTTCAAGTTCTGCTGCTTTAAGATGGATCGGATCACAAGTGGAGACACATCCATGTTCACACCTGTATTTAACAAGCTTTTCCAACCCCAACCACTTAGAGGAGGAAGGAGTAGAGGGAGAGAAAACTCACACAGTTAAAATACAGTTACAGAAAGATGGATTAGGACATAAACTTTACTTTACAGGACAGAAAACTAAGACAGATGTCCCTCTCCATCGTGGACGACTTCATGGAGGCTGCCAGTTTAAATGAGCCCAGATGATGTCAGAGCAAATTGAGGATTTTTATGTTAAAATGTGCACATTTTAACACATGGCAGCTCAGGACTGCCACACAATAACAACTTTTTCATACATGGTCAAATATGTCTCAAGTCTCTCATGTTACATACAGCTGTCAGCCTAAATATGTACGTAGGTGCCTATTAACAAGCAAAACATTAAATTTTTGTGGCATTGTGAAAACAACTATAGTTCCATGTAAACCTACTGAAATCACAGCTGCTAATCCACTGATTAAAAATGAGATGTGAGCTGGTTTGAGTCATGGGTGTCACTCTGTGGTGATGTTTGGTGAACCATCCACACGAGGTGACTGGAAAGATTAATATTTTGGATTCTACATGATGAATGGTAACGAGTTGTTTTAATTAGTTTGTGTGTCAGGTCCAGTGTCACAAACCTGCGGTGGAGAGAGTTTGAAGTGTGGACTCAAAATGGCGACAAACTCATGTTATGCATCTTAACCGCTTGGCCGCCAGGATGCCCCGAGATGTTATGTTTAATTAAAAAGACTAGCGGTTGAAATTTGCATCTCTTTGTCATCCACAGTCACCGACAATCATCCTTTGATGCTCCACACAAAACCACAGACTCACCTCAGGGTCCTCACGAGCTCCTCCTCCGTACTCGTTGACTTTAAATCCGTTTTTAATAAAATGCAACTTTATCAAGAGGCTTTAAACAGAGCCAGCCTCTGCTCTAAATAGCTTCTATTCAGAGCATTCAGGCTTGGTGTGGAGGACAGAGCTGCTTCATGCCTTTGTGAGTTTAAGCTGCTCAGAATAAAGAATTCATAATTACTTCTAAGGGCCCCGTGAAAGGTTTTCAATGACCCGAAGCACAATAACCTTTTATAGAGTAACCGCTCAGGCCGAGGGTGAGATGATTAGATAAAACCTGGCACTTCTGCAAAATACAGGCTGCTATAATGGAGGGCCTGTTAAAACTATAATTAGGGAAATAACGGCAGCTAATGAAGTCACAGTGGCGCTTAAATGCTGAATAATATACACAGTATTTTAAAGGTTTGGTGCAACAGGATGTTACCAGAGGAAAGTCCTCAATTAGACTTCAGCACCACGGACAGCAACACATGCCTGCCTCTGAAATTCAGGTGAATTAATTGAAGGTCATGTTGCTTGGTAATGCTGAAATAACATGGACTGCACATGCAAATGTCGTCCAATTAGAGTCATATTGTGCATTATTCATACTTTGATTTTGATCCTTGCTAATCCAATTCATTCAATATCAGATCCTCTTTCCAGCTCTTCTTGAAATATTCAAGTGTGGAAAGAATGGGAACTATTTCAAAATGGAAAATCAACATTTTTACCAGAGTGTTTTGCCTTGAAGAGTGTTTTGTAACATGAAAGATGATCCTGATCAAAATGTATTATAACCAAATATCACACATTTTGCTTCAAGTACAAAAATGAATAGAAAACACACAGAGTACAAACTTTCAGCGAGGCAGCTGTACTGAACACTGCTGCCATCTTGTGGTGAAACCTTTTTGTCTCATCCTTTTTCAACAGGATCTCATCTTCTGATCATGACGACAATTTAATCATTTGCTCCTTTGAAAATCATCAAGTCCTATTCAATAGTTTTGTTTTTTCTAACAGAGGTAAAAAAAACAAACAAAAAATTAATAATAAGAACCTTTCCTTGACAATGTTACAACATGCTGCACAACCACTATTAGACTGCAGAAGATTAAACTGGTTTAATTTCCCCAAATTATAATAACGTAATCTCAGGAGATTCAGTTTGATGAGGTCAAAGCCTGACAGTATCGTCATTATATTTGGAAAATCCCAAGAGTTTCCTCTTGAGTAGCATTTAGTAACACAAAGTTAGCATGATGCAGTGGTGGCATATTAATACATAACATTAATATACATTGTCCGCAGATTGTGAGGTCAAACAGCCATAATAAACATGTAATTAAACTCCTTAACATGAACATTTATTGTATTTTAGGAGTTAGGTGTTCAAAGACATAAGAAGAGACTCAACACAAAATAGATTTAAAATACATTTGATACATTTTATTTACAAAAATATAACAAAGCAAAAGAAACAGGAAAGTGCTGGACCTCACACCAGGAAGTTTGGGGAGAGAGAGAGTGGGCGGAGCAAACACTAGTTCAGCCTCTTAATGCATCTCCAGTGCTGCACCTAGAACATCAGCATATAGAACAAAAACCAAATATAGAAAATAACAGCACAGATTGGCACATAACAGATTGACTTAGACACTCAAATTTGGACATTAAGACAATCCCATGAGACACCCCTACCTACAGAGGTACTCTTATTTTGTAGGACAGTTAGGACACCTGCATTTTGTCCATGTGATCTAATCTAAAAAGATAAAGAACACTGTCTTATCTTGTGATGGAAATTCAGTTTGCTGCTCTACACTTTATTTTACCTGAGCTAACATGAGCTTCTTCTCAGATATTAATTTGTCAAAGATGCAGAAACGTCTTCAGAAACTTTGCAGCCAGTTTACTTTTCTCAGGAAGACGTGACAGTCCTACGAGATAAACATTTGACACCTTATGTCGGTAATTTGTTTTTGAGTTAATGTGCTATCTGAATGCAAGTTTCATTTTATTTATAGTAACTTCAGCAGAAGACGCCACAAAGTGCTCCTGCAGTAAACAGCAGGCTGAACGCCGTCATGTTGGTGTTTGTGTAAACAAACTCAGCACCGCTCCATCCAGGTCAACTCCCTCTCTCACTTTGTTCACAGCTACCTTCATTAAATAATGGGAGGATTTAGGAGTTGTGTGCAGCATCATTATAATGAGGTATTTGTGTATTTATTTTAAATATAAGTTTCCTGATTCCCTCCTGAGCCTTATGGTGACCCTCAGGTGGAGTCTGTCTGAGCTGAGATGTCGTGATGCTTTGATGGGGTTTTAAAGCTGGATATCAGATTGTTGCTGAAGCTGCTAAATGTGTCCTATACACTGACTCACTCCTGAAATACTCTCACAGTAATTAATCGGAAATATCAGTATTTCTTCGTGTAAAGAGAAACTCACGGTGCAGAGGTCAGGAGGACCTTCATGTCCCCAGAGATATTTGTTCTTCATTATAATGTCTCAAAACTACAGTTCAGCATTTTGGGAATTTTTCTAGCATCAAGTCAGATGAGAAGACCAACATGTGCACATGGTAATAGCTTCACCCTGCAGACAGTGAGGGTGGTCTGAAGGCCCAACCCTGACCCTTTGGAAAACAGACTGATTAACACATCAAATCTCATTCAAACTGATGACCAAAAACAATAATGCATCACACTGTTACACACTATAACCCACAAAAACATCAATAAAAAGGACATTTTCTTTCATTTTCTACAACTTCTAATGCAAAATAACATTAAAAAAACTTTGAATAAATAGAAATATTAAATTCAAGTTCAGAATTATAAATATATTTGATACAACTAGTGACTTTTAACCATAAAATGAAGAACTGTTCGGTAATATTACACAGGCTTGTTTGTTAAGTGACAGATACTCTATGTAATTACAATATTATTTATGTTTACGCAACAAAAATAGTAAATTAATGTCTTTTTGGATTGGAGTGGAGTCAGAGCCTGGCTATCTATCTATCTATTGATCTATCACCTATCTATCATCTATCCATCTATCTTTTTGTCTGTGGCTTCAAAGTTCTTCAGTAAATTGATAATCTCGAAAAAAATGAAAAAGTGAAAATAACAGATATTAAGTACAGTCTGCAGCTGGACTCATGAAAATTATCACATGCTACATATATACTTTAGATGCTTAAAATGAAATACACTCAGAAAAATGTTCGTGATTGACCCTCAGCTCAAAAACCTGACCAACCCAAAAACCTGCATCGTGTGTGAAGCCTCTTGTGCCGAGATCTGAAATCTCAGCAACTGAAACAAAGAAACCCGACAACAAAAAAAAGCACAAAGCGGAGCAGTTTTATTCCCAGCAACAAAGACACAGCCAGAGGATGAGCTCTCCTCCCAAACAGATGGCTGCTCTTCACCCACTGCCAGCAAAGCACACAGAGGCAGACGAGGGCGAAGTGGAGAGAGAGCCAGGCCAAAGAGTGGGGCGACCGGGCTGGCACTCGGGATTAGGATGCCTGTGGTTGGAGGTCTGTGTACGTGAGGAGGAGTGTACAAGTCCACATGTGTTGCACTGTTAATCCGCACCGACATGTAAACTGGCTCACAGCCACTATAAATGCTCAGCTGGAAACATGCAGCACCGAAGCCTTTTTCCTGTGCATATATAATTGAATAGAATATGAAATATTGAGCATAATGAGGAAACCAAGCCAGCGCTGAGGAGAGTGGATCTCTGTGGGCAGTCCGGTTTAGTTCAACGATGCAGAGTGCAAATATACACCATGCAAATGCAGGAATTTTAATAACTTCTCATCCTGACCTGGAGAGCTCTTGCCTTTTTCTGTTGTTATTATTTTGCAGCTGCCACCTCTCCCATTTCCATGTGGCTGTTTACAGTCCTGCTTGTTTTTGCAGCAGTGTTTGTGTGAATAACTTTCACTATTTCAGTGCATTTAAATGTAACTTACACTGTCATTTTGCATATCTTAATGCAGGGTAAATGTACATTAGTCACTGTGTACCAAACATTGTTTTAACTGCAAACACACTTTTGACATACTAATCTAAATATGACGATATGTAGCTGTGCTGATGCTATGGATTGAAGACTGAAGATCTGTTCATATGGTTTTCATGTTGCAAACAAAAAACAAAAAACCAAAGCAGGCAAAACCAAAATTAGCTTAGTGGAGGTAAAAAAAAAAAAAAAAAAGCTTAATATTTCAACAACAATTTGGATTATCAACAGGAATATGCTCTTAGTTTTCTGAGCCATGACATAAAAAGCATACACACTTCTGACATGTTGTAACAAAGCAAACATCTTGAAAGTCAAGGATTATGTTGAGTTTAGTTCAAGATAGCCCTCCAGCCTCCATAAGCAGACATGCATTAGGAGAAGCAGCTGCCTGGTAATATGGCCGACTGCGCTGACACTGAAAAAATCTTCTGACACATCTTTTTCATCTTTCCTTGCAAAGTAGGTCGAGGTCAGGACCTTCACACAGGTCCAAAGATTGCTCCAGCTGTAGACTGTATGCAACAGGTGGACAAAGCATCAGGTCTCAGAAGTGAAGCCAATGCAAAAAAATCTTCAATACCCTCGATGGCCACTAGAGGCCGGCTCCAAAAAACTGTTGACTTTAATCCAAAAATCCTCATTTTTTTCCACAAGTCATTCTGGTGTCTGTGGCTGAAGTCAACTCTTCTTCTCAGTGATCTGTGGATCCATCTGAAGATCATTTCATCATCAAGCAGATATTCAGCTTCAAAGAGGACAATTTAGGGGCGGGGTTAGTTTGATTGACAGCTCTGGCCTCCAGTGATTTACAGATGGTTTGGACATACACATTGGACACTGTCCTCAGGTTCAAGGGTCAGCTCTGCCTCCTTACTCCGCCCTTCATACCCAAATATGGTCACTTCTGGTTCCAAAGCAATAACAGTGACATTCACATCCCAAACTCCTGGCTTTACAATGTGAAACCATTTTCCAAATTTGTGGTTTCTGCCTCTTCCTGTTCATCACCAGTCAGTCATAATTTTGATTCCCCTTTCTTCCATGTGGTGTATATATATTACATGCACAGCCTACTTGAAAAATAACACATTTTACACACTTTATACATACAATAAGGTAGCAATGTAAATAATCATAAAATATCTTGTTGCATTGTGTATCATCCCCCGTTAATAATTGTGCAATTACATTCTCGTAATTGTGCTGTTTCCATTGTGTGAGAACATAAATATTTCTGCTCCATCCACACTCTCAGGTCATTTCACAGTTATCACCTCCAACAATGAAAACCACACCTGCACCTGCACACTGATACGCTCCCATACAACACATCCAGCCCCACAGTGAGTAATCATCTGTTCCCCTCTGTGCACACTGTGCTGTTTGTTCATGGAAGTTGACTAACTGATAGTATCACTGACACTCTGTTGACACTGTCCTGATACAAGTGGAGCCTCTGCTGCTTTTTAATGAGACAAAATAACACACTCTTCTTCTGCGACTCTGCAAAGCTCCAAACAGATTCTCTTTCGCAGTTTCGTGCCTCCTGCTGCTTGAGATGCGAGTGTGTGTGTGTGTGTGTGTGTGACAAAGCTTCTGAGTACGAGGTACACTGAGGGAAACAGCGAGACAGATGGAAAACAGAGAAGGCAGGACAGCGACAGAGAGGGTAAACACAACAAGATGCACGGCATATGGAGGACCAGGTGGAGAAGAAATCCCGCTTAGCTCTGCTTTCACCGCTCGGCCGTCTTTCATGCCTGCGCTCTTCTTACGCCTCAACAGTTATCAAATCATTAATTAAACTGCATCAGATCTCCAGCGTTCAGTGAGGGAGGGGCGGCAGCAGACATCACACACCATCAGCCAGCTGCTCCCAACTCGCTGCGAGAATAAAGGAAATAATTCGGATAAACCAAGAAAATACTGCGTTTGAACAACCTTGTGTTACGATTATACGTCTCAAGTTGCAACAGCAAATAGGAAAGAAATCAGGCTTGTAAAATGTTCCTGAGTTGGTTTGGTTCGTTTGTTCAAAAGCAACAAACAGATCTTGATGATTCATTTTGACAGATTGAGATTTACACAAGGGATACATGTTAAGGTTCAAGGTTCAAGGTGACTTTATAGGTCGATTTGTTTCGCAGTTTAGGTTCATGCATCCATCCTTTCACACCAGGCACGAACACGTAACAGTGAAAAGCCAACACGAGCTGTCGGTACAACAATGGAAATGAAAATGCCCTTGGCTCCACAAATCTGGACATAAAAAATGAAAAAAAGAAATAAAAGAGAGGATAAAATAAGATGAAAACCTCTTGGGTAAAACCAGGGCTAGAAAGAGGTTAAAAAGAAAGTTAAAAACCCTTAAAAGGTGTTTAAAACTAGTACAGAAGAAAGTTTAAAAATCCAAAGATAAGTAAACGGGGATAAATAAATAAATTATGTGCAATAAATTCCCCTATAATAAGACCAGAGGATGGGATGTCCAATAGAAATAAAGAAAGAAATAAAGTCCCTGAACATCCCTCTCTCTTATAATGCTGTGTTGTACAAATTAATAACTTTGAATACCGCATTTTCCAGACTATTGAGCACACCTGTCTATAAGACTGTCTGATGTGACGACGCTAAATGTATCGGCGGCACGGAGCTTGCTAGCTTGTAAAAAGCTAACGAGCTTCGTGCCGCCGATACATGAAAAACACTGGTGTTTAAGTTCAAAGCGTCGGAAAAAAGTAGCGGCTTATAGTCCGGAAAATACGGTAGATGAAACTTGAACTCCAGTTTTAAACACATTGAGTAGCATCATCGAGTACCAGCCT
>OOFC01046847.1:0-11706 GCA_900323345.1 Pseudochromis fuscus
TTGTAAAGGTCTAAATCAGTGGTCCCCAAACTATTTTGTGCCACGGACCATTTTCATGGCTAAAAGTGGTCCCCCAGCCTGTCAACTGTAAAATTAAACGAAGTTAGTAAAGGCTAAGTAACTTAGCTCACATTATAATTTAGACCAGAGGTTCCACCGGGCCGTGGACCATTCGGGACCAGGCTGCAAAGAAAGAATAACGTTCTTTAAAGCAATATGTATTTTATTTTCTTTAGTCTTCAAGCATTTTATTTTTTAAAAAAAATGTCATCTCGCCAGTGCTTCACTCCAAAGCGCGGGCGAGATGGAGTGAAGCACGGGGCTGAGGTGGCAATATTTAAAAAAACTGTTGAAACCTTCAAACTGCTTCAAATAAATGTCAGTTGAGAATGGTATTATTACCATATTACTGCCCCAGTTTGAAGCATCAGCTTCACTCTAGGGGCCAATATTTTTACATCCGCCAAAGAGGTTATGTTTTTGCCGGTGTTTATCTGTCTGTCTGTCTGTTTGTCTGTTTGTCTGTGTTCAAGATAACACAAAAACTTGTGGACGGATTTTGATGACATTTTCAGGATATGTTGGAAGTGGGAAAAGGAAGAGCTGATTTTATTTTGGGGGTGACCCGCCACACCGTCTGGATCCAGGAAGGATTCTCCTCACAAAATCGCTCCTTGAAAGCGTCCATCTTGAAATGCTAGCGCAAGCGCAGTTCAGTTGCTTGTATTGATTTTGACACATGCGCAGTTGCTCGCGCCCTCCGCGCCCAGGCGACGCGATCACATTTTTGGAGCTGTACGCGGATGCCTCCACACCTGTCCACTCGAGCGCTTCCTGATGTGTTCCATGACATTTATGTGACGCGGACCCTCGTGCACCAACGCGGACATGCGGACGCAGAAAGTATCAATTGGCCTTAACAGTGCTTGGCGGAGGTCTGCGCTCTCAGAGCGCTTTTCTAGTTAAAAATAAAATACCCGGGAGACTAAAAATAAAATACATATAGATTTAAACAACTTTATTTATTCTTTGCAGTCCGGTCCTAAATGGTCCTGGTGAATGGGGACCAGTAATGCCTAAAAACTGCTGCTGATCAAGTCATGATCATTTTATAGTAGTGAGCAAATACTACCGATGGAATTTTGGGTAAACTGAATAGAGAAGTCTTTCATGTCACTGTTTCTAAAACAGAGTGTTTTTCTGGACTACTTTAAAAAAAAAAAAAATTGAGAGTATACCCACTTCTCCAGAGACCACTACACCACTGCCTACCGCCATGTCCACTTGGCTGATTCTGCACTTTTCAGTGGATCCATCATTTTCATCTGGGATTTCAGTACACATGTCCTGCAGACAATTGTTGTTTCTGTCTGCCTTGGACCTTTTTTGCTGGTCTGTCCGGTGTGGACTCTGCATCAGAAAATAGAAGCACCTGCACTTGAATAATAATTTTTGCATGCAAAACAGTGATGCTTGCAGTAATATATTTTTTAACTACATCCACAAAACTGTAAATCCCCCAATCTTTAAGACCCGGCAAAATATAGGAAAAAAAAAAAAAAAAAACTTACACTGTACGACAAGGACCCTCTGATTGTTGTCCAAGTTTGCTCATAGTACTTCTGTTGTTTATATGGACACAAGGGTGATGTAGTGGTCCTTATCCCATTCAAGCCTACATTTTTCCTAGACATGAAAATATCAAAATCATGTCTCATTGGTAACCCTTTGAAATAAGCAATAACTTATCCAAAAAAAATGTGGGAAAGTAGATGAAAAGGTGTGTTTTATTATGGGTCACTTTTGTGACTGGGGGGATAATGTGTTGTATTCGCAATTAAAGGTGCTGAAAGTGCTGTTTTTTTGTTAAAATAAAGGTGACATGGCTCTGTATTCTGACAGCAATCACTGAAATACTGTGTTTGGTCAGGAACTTGGAACTTAAAACATTGATATAAAGACTGAGACCGAGGCAAAAAAAATAAACATCAAAATATGTAACTTGCAACACGTACACCTTAATGCAACATGTATTGAAGGATTTATTTTTAACTTAATTGCAACATTTGTACTTTGTGCAATATTATTTGTAATATCATAACATTTTAGTGCCTCTGGTTGTGCCCTTGGCCCTTCTGGCTGCTATACCCCTTTTTCACCAAACAAGAACTGGAGCTAGTTAAGCGCTGATGCTGGTGGTTAGTTGGTTCATATCTCATCCCACCTTCAAACCGGTTTGCTTTTCCATTGGCAAGGACCCGAGTTGGTCCCACATCATTGCGTCACCATAAAATGTCTGTTCGTCACTGCATAGGTAGCCAGTTCCCCAACAACCGGCCGCTGCCAAGCCAGCCACTGTTAACAAACTACTGTTACCCTGTTACTATCAGTCCATGTTATTTTTTTTTTCAGCAAATATTCTAGTTACAACATCATTGAGTTAACAAAGCAGTTTTGCATTGCTACATGTGGTATTTATTCAGTTTTTGGAAATCACTATGTCATTCCAAACAGCATATGATGGCGCAGCGCACCCTCGCAGGCAGTGGTGGACAGTAACAGAGTACATTTACTTGAGTACTGTACTTAAGTACATTTTTTGAGTATCTGCACTTGAGAATTTGTTTTTTGGAAACTTATGACTTTAACTCCACTACATTTCAAAGGCAAATATTGTACTTTGGACTCCACTACATTCCTAGGAAGTGTGTCATTACCTACTTTATATACAGTCTATGCTGGCAATGCCTTTCAGGCAGTTTGTCCAGGTAGAGTTACCGTCGTGCATGCGCAAATCGGCAGGTAGTGACCAGCAGAGGAACCGAACAATAAAGAGGGAAGACAGGAAAAAGCACGGTTTTGTAATTTTTCAGGTTTTTTTTTTTAAACCTTAAACAGCATATTAGCCCTCTCAAAGGGAAATTTGAGAACAAAACTAACTTTTATTTGTAGCTGAGTAAAGGCCTCTGTATACTCCCATGGGCAGTGTCCACGTAGACGTCATTGTGGCTGTCCCATGTGCATTTTGCCTTTATACTCGAGCACAACCTACATACGCTGTTTTGAAAATGTCGCTGCAGTTTCCCTCTGCGGGGGTGTCGCTATACAGCTAGTATTGGCCAAGACACCAAAGAGTGGAGTTTCTTCAGCATTTATAGGCCAATTTTGGTAGTCATTTTTACTGTCCCGTACAAGGAAACACGTCATCACAGCATGTGACTACAAACGGACCAATCGGGAAAGGTGATGTCTGCAGCATCTTGCACGCGGCTACGTGTGTGCGGCATGTGTTGCAAAGGGGCCGCGTGGCCCTATGCATCGGTCACGTGACGCAACTCGGGCGCAGTTTTGCGTGTTAGAAAGTATAAAGTAAGCTTCAGATTTGACCATGAGTATCAGTGCTTTGACTCAAGTGCTGAAGTTGAGTACTTTGTCCACCACTGCTTGCAGATATAATGCTTAAATGGAGGAGCTCATCCTGTGCATGCAAGTGCTGTTCCTGGTTTTTCAAGTCTACATTGAGATCCAGAGCCAAAACATCAACTGTTAGTGGCCACCTGATTTTCACTACTCCTCTCTTCTACTATCCCTAGCTGTGTTTCCACCATCACTCCCCTAGCCCCTGGCATAATCACTGCTTAGTCGGTGCTGAGCTCTGGCTCAGCAAGGAGTTGGTGCCTGACTTAGCACCAGTTTTAGCTTCTGGAGCTGGTGCTCACGGTGGTGGAAACACAAGGAACTGATGCTAAGTCAGGAACCAGCACGGGAATAGCACCGGTTCTTGGTTGGTGGAAAACGGGTACTAGAGGACATTGGAGGTTCCTTAGACTGGCCCTTCTGACAGTTAGAGGACCTTTGATTTTCTCTAGCCTTGCCTGTCTCGCAACTAGAGGACCTTGAAGGTTCCTCAGACCGGCCAGGGGACCTCAGAGGTTCTATAGGCTTATTCCTCTGGTGGCTGGATGACCTTGGCTCTTCAACATTTGAGGGTGGTGAAGAAGGGGTGGTGGGGAGGGTTAGGCCATCAGCACTGATGTTTCTGTCTTGATCTTTATTTTTGATTACCTGTAGTTTTTCCCTTGGCTCTTGTACAGCTAATAGAGGCTCTATACTCTCCATTCTCAACAGTGCCAGGTGGTAAGGGAGGGCTAAGGGTAGGGGAGGGGGAGGTCATAATCAGTGTTGTTCTTGTCGTGATCGGTCCACATAAGTTCAGCATATGCATTCAGCATCCTGGTTGGTTCTCCCCCTCATAGTCCGTATCTGACCATCACTATCACAATCACTGGGGATGGAATCTTTCTAATTTTGAGGAAAAACTGTAATGTTGTATGTCTCGTCTGGGCCATCACCTACATCCAAAATATCCAGAACTTCATGTAAAGTGAACATCAAAGAAAGAATAAGTAGAAAGTTAGGTATAACAAAAGATTTGTATGTATAGAAGCATGTGTGTACGTTACCCCACCGATCACTATTGTGACTGTGAACATATTTACTCATTCTGTGAACACACAGAATTTTAGTAAATGTAAATGCATATATCATTTCTAGACACCATAAAGATCATGTGTACTAAAATAATTGTCCTATGTTTATTTTAACATACTTTACAAACCTTTTGTTTGGGAGCTTTGAGGCAGCTATGTTCCTCTTGAGGTGCAACCAGGAAGTAAACAGCTCTGGTCATGTGACAATTTTCTCTTAACACGTGACACTGCACACATTTCATCTAAACATTGTAATATTTCAATATTTAATGAAAATGCATTGAAAAATCACTCAGTAAAATTTTTAGAGCCTTATGAATAAGAAATATTTTACGGTCACTTTTGTGACCGATGGGGTTAAAGGGGTTATACCTCGGGTCCAAGATGGTTGCAGGATAATACTAGAGTTCTGCATCAGTGTGACCACAACGCTTGTCAATTGTGTCTAACAGGGTCACCTTGGAAGTTTTTATTCCGTGGTTTATGACAACAGTCTTGCTTAGAAGCCTCTATAGTGCTTGGATGGCAGGGATCACGTCTGCAGCGGTGGCTGTAGCTTTGCAAATATCTCGGGCCAGCTGTTCATGCAGATCCAGAATGATTAACATATTTTCAATGAGGGTCCACTGGTTTGCAGTCAGAGTTTCAGGTAACTGATAATCTACTGCATAAGATGCATTTCTGCATCAGCAGACTCTTCAGCATATAAAAAGTGTTGTTCCCACGGGTTGGAACATCTTGTTGAAGCCTTGCATTTTTTATGCCTAATCATTTCTGCAACTCCGCCAGATGGGAGGTAGCAACTTGCGAGTGTTTAAAATGTCCAACGATTTTCCGCGTGGTGGACCCACAATCAGATGCACTCCTTTGGCTCAACACAGCTCTGTTCACAGCCAGTAGGGCTGGGCGATAAATTGATTTTTTATTTTTGCTTAATTCGAATTTATATTTTAAGTCAATTTCTTTCAAGCAAAATTGAATTTTTCTTTAACATGCGCCCCCAATGCTCTCTGCTGGGCTCTTGACGTTCAGAGAGGGCTCCCCTGTTACTCTCGCACTTGATACGCAAACAACATTGCAGCAAACAGGTAAGAACTTGTTCCCAAGAAAGTGAGTGTGGATTCGGTTATTTGAAGTTGCTTCAGGTTTGTGGCATCAGATACAGAACAGCACCCTGCTGCAAAGTGTGTTTGAAAATTGTTGCTACCAAAGGTAGCAGTACTACCAACTTACTGCAGCACCTCAAACAGAGGCATGCTGCCGAGTGGGAGACGTGCTGCTCCCTCTGAAATGAACAGGACCATGGGAGTAGACAAGCTTGTCTTTCTTGCTAAAAACATTTTTAAAAAAATCCTCAGGCTTAGGGTTGGATACCGAAATTCGGTTCCAAGTAGGAACCGCGACTAGCTTGCTAGCGGCCGGTTGTTGTGAACCGGCTACCTATGCAGTGACGTACTGACCTTTTACGTGACACGGCCCCAACTTGGCTCCTTGCCAGTGGAAAAGCAAACAGGTTCATAGGAGAAACGGGATCTGAACCAACTAACTACCAGGACTAGCACCTGCTACTAGCACTCGTTCTAGTTTGGTGGAAAAGAGGTAATGTAAAAAAAAAAAAAAAAAGGATTCATTTTAGTAGAGAGAGCGGCCAACGTGGAAAATGCAACACGTCTGGGAAATTAATATGTTAAATATACATTTGGCTTCCTGTTTTTTGTTTTTGGAATCGAAATAAGGAATCGTTAGGAACCGGAATCGATAACCAGAACCGAAATGATGATCGGATTCATAAAAATCCTAACAATACCCATCCCTACTCATGCAGTACTATTTGATGCTGTTGATTATGCAGTGAATGCAGAAGTTTAATGTTGTTCACACAGTAGCCCTTTCGGTGTTTCTGCCGGCTGCAGTTGACAAACAGCCTAACGAGCCCCCAATAGCGTAGAATTGTGTATGGACCATATGACGCGTCATGGACAGAGGTCCACGTGTTGGTGTTTATTTATTCATGCAAATTTACCCGAATGAAAGCGGCTTCCATGGGACTTAGCGGCGATATTCTTGCTCATGACAGTTTGTTACTTTCGGCATAATGGCATGACATTATGGCAGCCCAGTTAGCTCAGGCCTTCCTACTTTTCCACACATGGAGTGACATCCTACAGCAGTGAGCAGACAGCAAGGGACGGTGTCACTGCCTGCCTCAGTGAACATCAGCTTTTTAACTATGTCACACACCACCCAGTGACTCCTCTGATGAAGATGGACAGGTCCTTCGAAACATGTCAGGTATGTTTTCTTGACAAATTACGTGTGTGATTATAGAAAAGTAAAAGCTGATTTGGCCTCCAACAACCAGGTGTAGATTCCCTACAAGCTAAGGAGGTCATTCTAGTCAGAGAAGCAGCATTATGGCTATAGTCCCTGGTGAACTCAGGAAATGTTGAATCCATTTATTGGAAAACCAACGAGACCACGTTCAAATACCAGACTCATGGTTCACTGGGCAGTGGGTTTAACTCTGCATGACAGGATGAGGGGTTCAGCCATTTGGGAGGAGCTTAGTGTGGAGCTGGTGCTCCTCTACCTTGAGAGGTACCAGTTGAGGTGGTTCAGGCCATCTGATCAGAATGTCCCCAGTTGCCTCTCAATGTAGCTTTACCAGGGACAGGGATGTCTGGGCTTCCTTGCTTACCCTACCACCACTATAACCCTGATGCACTAGTGGTATAGAGGATGGATGGATGGATGGATAGATAGATGGATGGATGACAACCACACATCAAGCCTCATCTTGATCACAGATGTGCTGCATGGCTGTATGCTCAGTACAGCCCTCATCGTTCTTGATTACATCCCCATCCTCTCCTCTAACACTTTAGTAAAGTTTGCCAATGGCACCACAGTGTACAATAACAGTGATTAAAGACACTACAGAGAAGCAGTTCAGGCATGGTGGTAACAACAACCTACCACTGAAAACCAATAAAACAAAAGACAATTGTGGATTCACATTAGCAGTGAAGAAGTGGATGTCATGGACAACATACCATTGCTGGGAAAAACATCGGTTCTAGTAAAGAAAGTGCAGCAGTGGCTTTTCTTCTTGGGGAGGACTGTGCAAAAGATTGCGGAAACCCCACTCTCAGACCTGATGCTGTGCATGCTGATCTTCAACAGAGAAACAGAGAAAGGCCAACAATATTAGGAGAAAGAAAACACATTCAGACTAATCTCTTTTTTATCTCTTACTATCATGGAAAAAACACTGAACCCTTAAAAACCTTGCCTAGAAAACTAAGAAATAGCTTTGTTCCCGGAGCTGTAGCCTCCATCACCCTTCAGTCTCCACTCTACACTGATACCTGCCAGTAGCTACGTGCAAATACTTTTAAAAATTTAGAATTTAGAATTTTTGCAATATGTCCCATTTTACCTTATTATTTATACTGAACTGAATATTTTCTCTGTTCTAGTGTTTTGAGAACCACTAATTGAATGTTTTTAACAATTACAGTAAAGTATCATATGTCTTTTGTAACCATGTGATGAAGGTTCTCGATTTTAACCCAAACCCTCATATTTCTCTAAATGCATCGAAACTTGCACTGTGGGTCAATGATAATCATTGGTCTTTGATGAATGAGACTAACTGTATACAGCATTTGTGTTGAAAATCTTCATAAATGTAAATGTAGGGAAAGTGTGGTGAACTGAAAAAACTCAGAAATGCACACACACACACACACACACACACACACACACACACACAGGCATTATTATTGGGCATATATATCAGACATATCAATTTCTTTCTTTTGTTGTCTGCTCAATTCTGGCTTCTCATGCAAATAGGATGCAGTGTATCTCCTCTGATTGGATGACAACATGGAAAAAAAGAAAGAGCTTGGTAAGTATTAGAGATCCGCACAGTGATGCATGTGAGCAGTAACACCCAGCACTCATGCACAGATAGTCTTCAGGATTCAATGGCTGCAGTATGATTTAAAAGAGAAACAGATGATGTATGTTTATATTGTTGTTTATAAGAACTGCATTGATTTGTAGTAGGTCTAAAACATGGAACCAGTTACTGTCAACAAAACTGGTGATGTGATTGCCTTTCACCTCTGCTTTGAGATGTATAATTCTAATTCCAAACTGACAAATAGAACTTACATTCTTTGTGTATTATTATATATTTTCCTTGCATTACTCTCTGTTATCACTGTATGTGGAAATCTTCTTGTGACAATTGCCATAATTTACTTCAAACAGCTGCACACTCCTACTAACTCTCTCATCCTCTCTCTGGCTGTGGCTGACCTGCTTGTTGGGATTATAGTTTTCCCTTTCACTATGGCGTTCCCTTTAAGCTCATGCTTTCATGATGGGAGTTTAATTTGCAATGTACGAGATTGTATTGATATAGCACTGATCACATGTTCTATTTTGAATCTATTTTGTATTTCAATAGACAGATATTATGCAGTGTGTCAGCCTCTGACATATCACACTAAAATCAACCATCGGGTCGTTGTGATCATGATCCTGGTCAGCTGGCAGGTTTCTGGCCTGATTGGAATTGGTATCATAATTGCAAGAGCAAACAATAAAGCATGTGTGGAAAATTGTTTACTTGATATTCTCATATCAAACACTCTTGGACCCATATTATCATTTTACCTCCCAGCAATCATAATGCTGTGTATCTACCTGAAAATTTTTCTTGTTGCACAGAAACAGGTTCGCAGCATCCAGAACACAACAAAGTCTGGACCAACTGTCAGCAAGACAAAGAGTAAAGCCACTAAAACTCTGGCTATCGTTATGGGAGTTTTTCTTTTATGCTGGACTCCTTTCTTTCTGTGCATCAGCTTTCTGCCTATTACTGGTTCAGTACCACTCTCTGTGATGGAGACACTGACCTGGCTCACACTCTCAAATTCAATGCTGAATCCATGTATTTATGCTTTCTTTTACAGTTGGTTCAGATCAGCTTTCAAAATGATTATTTCTGGAAAAATATTTCAAGGAGATTTTGCAAACACAAAACTGCTTTAACATATCTGGAGTTACATAACATCAGATATCATCCACTGTAGATATTGTCAAGTTTAGAGAAAAGTTTTAGAGATAAATTTGTCAGTTTGGGTTATATAAATAAAACTTGACTTGAAAAAGAAGCCACTGGCCTATTTTTTATATTGTATTATATTATTGGAACACAATATATATTTCATGATAAGACATACACTGTTTAAGAAATACAAAAAAGATTGAACACATACAGATGTAAATGTATATTCTTGTATGTTTGTTTCAACACCTCCTCATTTGAGATATAATGCTTGTATTAAGTTCTATGTTTTACATATAATATCAAAAGTATTGATATGGATCATCTGTCCATGTAGTACAGAAAAAGTCAAATGTATATCAAAAGGACATTTGCCGAAGGACTTACATCAGTGATTGAAGTTTAAAAACAGAAAAAAAAAAACACCTGGTGAGGGCATTTTATTCAAAATGTTTTTTCAGGGTTTTTTTCTTATGCTACTGAAAAGACATCTCAAGCTGTTTCTTCACCGTGTATAGGACCAACCGATTATTAAGAAGTGGTTAAGAATCTGTAGATAAATGCAAGGAATGTCACATAGTTAAAAAAAATCTGAAAATCTGTACATAAAATATGCATATATATTTTTATGTAGTTGTTGTGTATGTCATTGCAGACATTTGTATGTTTTATTTTTGATTTGTAAACCATGTAATACATATTTGTTCCCCTCTGGAACAAATGTTTTAGCAAATTTCTCCTGCAGAGAGTGTAACTAGTTGACAGCAACTGGAACTAACACAAAACAAGATTTGTTGTAGTTGTTTAACAAAGTGATACTCGATGTAACACATCTTCAAGACAAATATGTGATGTTTTAAAAGTAGAGTGCTGTATGCAAGTAGTATTTATACATTTGTACCTTAAAGTTTGGCAAATATAATAATATAATGATATCGCAGGAGCCTTGGGGAATGTGTCAGAGGGTTCACTGAAGAGGAGGTATCATTATCATCATCATATTTCATCATTTTCACTGAGTAGGTTTTATTTTGAAGGTACAATCTAAACCAGTGTGAGGCAGTATTTCTAAGGTCAACCCACTTTTTAAGGTGAAAATCCAGCACAATTAAATATAAGAATCATCAGCATCAACTGTTAATAACACATCACTAATTTCACTAATCATCACTTCAAGTCAGATGGTTTATGTACTTTGAAGAGGTTATTGGAGTTTATCAAACATATAATTTGTATTCAGAAATAACGTTAGAGAGCGGCACAGTGGTGCAGTAGTTAGCAAGAAGGTTCAGGGTTCAAATCTTAGCTTGGGCCTTTCTGTGTGGAGTCTGCATGTTCTCCCTGTGCATGGTGGGTTTTCTCCGGATACTCCGGTTTCCTCCCACAGTCCAAAGACATGCTTGTCAGGTGAATTGATTACTCTAAAATTGACCATAGGTGTGAGTGGGAATGTGAA
Organism: Pseudochromis fuscus; assembly: GCA_900323345.1. Classification (NCBI taxonomy): domain Eukaryota; kingdom Metazoa; phylum Chordata; class Actinopteri; family Pseudochromidae; genus Pseudochromis; species Pseudochromis fuscus. The sequence continues at coordinate 11,030 of OOFC01046847.1, forward strand.
TGATTGTCTGTCTTTGTGTTAGCCCTGTGATAGGCTGGCAACCTGTCCAGGGTGTACCTTGCCTCCTGCCTGATGACAGCTGGGATAGGCTCCAGCAGACCCCTGCAACCCAAGTGGAAAAAGCAGGTATAGAAAATGACTGATTGACTTGAAATAGATACAAAGTATAGCAGATGTAGGGACGTAATGACTGACTGACTAACTGAGCATCAGGGGTGGAAGGGTGGGAAGTAGGTTGACTACCACATACACCCCATCTCAAATTATTATGCAAGTGATATTTTTCCCTGATTTTCCTAAATGGTCAATGAAAATGGCAGTCTGTTTTTCTACTCATCAACTGGTAGAGTATAATTCAAATTTTATTGAAAAAAATCCCAAAGAAAACAGTTCTTTTTTTTTAAATAAAAAACTCAGAATGCACAATTGCACATTATTATGTACATCACAGTTTGAAAACATTTCACAGGTTGTAAAGAACTGAAAATGGTCATTTGTTGAATTTGCGCCATCAGGAGCCATATTTACTGAAATCAAAGCTGTTTCAATCAATAACGTGAACAGGCAGAGTTACATGTGGACATAGGAGCCCTTCTTTGACATCACCTTCACAGTTCTTCATCCACTGAACTTGTGAGTTTTTGCAGAGTTTCTGCTTGAATTTCTTTGCAGGATGT
>OOFC01046851.1:0-37951 GCA_900323345.1 Pseudochromis fuscus
TCCTCCTGTCATCTGCCTCCTGGTGGATCCAACCCTCTCGTTTTGATGCCGACCGTCTCTCGTCCCGGCCACCGGTGCCTCCCTGTGCTCGTCTCTGCGGCGGTACCAGGCGGAGGCAGCCCGACAGTCACTCTAAATCAACATGCATCAGGCCGCAATGCAGGACAGGGACTGAACGATTTTTCCTCCCCTCTCTCTCTCTCTCCCCTCTGACACTTCAAAGGTCCTTTCTTGATCTGCACCTTCCTCCTCTGTCGCGCATCAAAGTTGAAATAATGCCTGTAACACCTCAGGAGGCTTCGAGAGGACTGTGCAGCCTCAAACTCCAAACCCGACTGACTCTGCACTTTCCAGGCAATGCGGGACGCTGTGCAGCCCGATTTATTTATTTCATTACTCTGCAATAAAAAAAATCTTCAGCCTAGTTTGCAGAAGAAAGCCTCCGTGAGAAAAGGCAGGAGCAGTGCCGCAGCCCCCACCACCAACAAAGTCCCACGTCGGAGGTACGACAGCGACTTAAAGACTTCCTCTCGCCGTGGGACAGCAAGGAAAGTCATTCAGTGTGAGACAGTACAGTATAGAAACTACAGTAAATAGCTGCCGGGGACTGTTCACGTTCCCTCCACCCTTTGATGCTGCAGGACGTCCAGATGGTTACGATTGTGATATTACAAGTTCATTTCAACTAATTAGCAGCCTGAGGTAGGGTTTAAGATGTTCATACAACTTCATGCTACATGTGACTTAGCTCTGTGAGGACGTCAATACACCAATCAGCGCTGGTAACTGAACAGGCGCAGCTCCCGGCAGCCATGAGATATAAACCTGTCGTGCTTCAATTTGACATTTGAGTCATTTGGACGCAGGGGATTTTCAAAAAAGAGCCCGACAGCTTGAGTAATTGTGCAGACACAAGATCGTGTCGGGTCACGAGGCTACGCACACAGTCTGGTCAGAAAGGTCAGCCAAGTCTCACAGGCCACACTCAGCGAGCAGACATGGCGACCCTGAACCCAGGACGCACCGTCCACAGGACAGCAGAGGACGTGATCGCTCTCTACATGTCCTCTAATGGAAACTTACCAAAAACATATGTTCAGAGGGGAGAGTCACCTGAAAAGGAAGTCGTACAACTTAACTTAAAACAATACGGAGCTGCTCTCAGCAAAACAAACCAAAACCTTGCTTTAGTTGTTGTATTGATCACACTGGTTTTAAGGCTGTTGTCCATGGTGAGCTTTTTTTTTGCATTGGCAGCATCTGTTTTAATACAAACCCCATGACGTTTAGCATTTACAGAACCGATAGGCATTGGCTGAAAATCGTCCTCAAAATTACTCATCAGTGTAATGTCTGTCCCACTGACCAATCAGAATCAAGCAAGAGACGGGACTCACAATATCAACATCATCAAATGAGAAGTGAAGAACAGGAATAGTGGAGGAGAAACTGGCCAACATCAGGAGCCATGTTTCACTTTGTTTAAGCAAATTTTTGTCAAGTGAGGTGACGAACGTTTACAAATGTGGTATCTGTCCAACCGTCCAGCTGTCTGTAGTCAGCCAGATTTCCTCTGCAAAACTAAATCCATCAAAGCCCTTGTTTAGACATCTTATGGTTAAACAAAACATGACCAACACTTATAAAGTCAAGGGGATTAATACGAGGATCTAGATCTTCAACCAACACGGACTGTTCGCAATGTATCTAGGCCACATCAATCTCCTAAATAAACCTCCTTAAAGCAATGAAGAAATGATTTAAAATGGAAAAAAAAACAAACTGATATGTACCTGAAAAATATTCAGGACTTTACATCTGTTGCTACGTCTTTATAAAAAGAATAATTTGCTTCAGAGTTGAGCAGCCATTTGGAAATTACAGGCATCACATTGGTCAAAATTATCTCATGTTGACTTAATAACCCACAACTGTCTGAATAACACTGAGATCATGCAGCACCATGTGGCTGCAGAGCCCCTCCCCTCCATCAGTCACAGGCCAGGAATAGTCCAGTAAAAGAGTAAAAGCATGTGCCCTGCCCCCACAATGAAGCCAATATAATCCAATCAATCCTGAGTTATGGATCTCATGGCGCCCTCACACACACCCGCACAACTTCCTGGTTCACAACAACACGGGGCGCATGTGTGTTTTGAGGATGTTGAGGACGACGAGCGGGGAAATATAAATCCATGAGAGTCACGTAACATCCTGGCTGTTAATGAGAAGGTTGACGGACGAGTTTGGTTATTAAATTCAGTGCAGAGGAAGGACAGTTATAACACATGTTGGACAAGAGTTTGATTCATTACACATCCTCCAGTAGGGTTAATGTTTAGTATTTGGCTTTAATATTGTGTAAAATGATACTATTTATATCTGTTATTATACACATATATACTATCATTATATATACATCTATAAACCACTATATAACGTTACATCGACTAGTTAATGGTGTGGAAAATAATCCTAATTTAATTTAAATCTATGTGAAATCATGATTTTAGCTTCTTTGACCCCATATTTCCTTCATTTCCTACATTTTCTCAGACAACACAAGCCCAGTGGTTTTTCTTGAAACTTTCACTGCTACAAATTTAAGTGGTTGTGCTGCGTTTAGGAATATTACATACGTCATAACAACTGCAGGAGGCTCCACAGCCAATCAGAGACAAGGCAGGAGCCCCCAGAAACAGGGCGGCTCTGCCATCCATTCATGAAATCATTCCTTCATCGCGATGCCCTCGTTCATTTCCACTGCTGATGCGAGAAGGAAATAATGTGGTTTCCTGCCAGGACCTCAAAGCCCACACCAACGCCACGGGTTAAAATATGTGCTGATAACACCCTGTTACATAAGGCTCGATTAAAAACAAATACCTCCCATGCACATTGGGCTTTATGTGCTTTACTTACAGAAAAAAAAAAAGAAGTATCTAGAGGGGAAGTGCATGATCTTTCACATATTCACTATCTCCCAGCCGCCACACAGTGCATTACATAATGTGTGGCTTCTGAGGCCTGCAGGGTGCAGAATATGACAGGATGGAGGAGGAGTGGTGTGAATACCGCCTTAAGAAATGTGCTATGCAGATAAACTGAGCACTTATGCGATTCGCACACGCCCGACCGGTGCATGTCATGTCTCGGAGCCAAAGACAGAGTCAGATAGGGAGCGAAGTGTTTGACGGAGACGCCTTGGGCATGTGTAATGGATAGCGTCTCGGGCTCACTGAGCATTAGACTGGTTCTGTTCTGCCTGTCTGCTCGCATCTGCGACCCTTCCCCCTCCTCCTCCTCCTCCAAAAACATCTCACCATCTTCTCCCTCCATCCTGCAGAGGGGACGGGAGCATCGAGGCAGAAGAGGCTGTGACATTGAGCCAATTGGCAACAAGAAAATAAAAAACAGGAGGCCATTTTTTATTTTTTCCCCTCGGTGGTTAAACAGTCGTCTGCCTCGACACCTCCTGCCCTCTTCCTGCATCCTCCCATCCACACATCAATCATCCATCTACGCTTGTGTCCAGTGGAATAATGTCGTCCAGTTTAGCACCAGAGGGATAAACCGCCACCAGAGGAAAAGATAAGGCCGCCGCCCGCCACACATACGCACACATGTTCCTATTTGACCTTGATTCACAATTTTGTTCGTTCTTTTCCAGGAAAAAATGGCTGGGAGGTTTGATTCCGATAAGAGATGCCAAAACACACACACACACACACACAGTTTGACCGTCCTGACACAGATAAACTGCGAGGAGATCTGACGTTCCTCAAACCGGGCGGGGAAACCCTTCAGCGAGCGTCCTCCCGCTTATTCCCACGACACCTTCGCTCAATGTGTGCATGTGCTAAGACAGAAGCCAGGTCACGTCCAGGTCAGTGTCTTGTTTGCTGAATATGAAAGAAACCCTGGTGGGCTGCACGACACACATTTGCGTTTCAGATGTATGCAAATCAAAATCCTTTCGTCGCCGCCGCGCCGCGTGTTGACTGATGAGCCGCCACGCCTCTAAACGCTGATAAATGTGTACGTTGTCTTTCGGGGACACTGGGATCATGAGGTTTTGTGACTAAACTAAACCATCCTGATTTTTTTTTTTTTAATTTAAATGAGATCATAGAGCGTAATTAGCTCTGGGATGCGATGCTGGAAATCTGAATTGTGTCTGGACGTGTCCAGCTGGGTCTGCATGTGGAAAAATAAAGACACTGTCTCTTGTTAGTTACCACAGAAAAAAAAAAAACAGAAAGCAAACTCTCACGACCAAAAAAATGACCACTGTCGCATTCCCTGAACCCCTGTAATGATCCTGCTTGTAACGGCATTCAGGATTTTTAGTGTTTAAAAAAAAGAGGACGGCGATTCCAGCACAGTGATCCCATTTTTCCTCTCTCCGACGCACACACAGCATTCATCTTTCCACGGGTTAAATATAGCATCAGTGAAAACACGCGGGAATAGAGGACGGGTGAAAGGCAAGCATGTGGACGGGGGAGGAAAAAAAAAAAAAAAAAAAAGACCAGGGGTTTATAGAGTGAGGAGTGGCGGCTATTTTTAGTGCAAAGCATCACCAGCATTCAGAGCGCCGCCATTGGTGACATCCTCCACAACATGCATGAGGGATGGAGTCAATATGTGACGGAGGGAGTCTTACCACTGTGCCTTTCAACACTGTTCTCCTTTGCTGTATGCTTTCAAAACATGTTGGAGGTTGCAATAGAAATTGAAAGGTGAGGAAGAGGAGGGATGGAGACAGAAATATCACCAGGAAAAAAAAAAAAAGATGGGACATTTAGAGCAACTTGCTGATCATTTTTTGTTCAACCTGTTAAATTATGTCTGTATTTTGATTCATTATGTCGAAACCAATTGAGCAAAACTCCAAAATCTTTAGAAAAGCCACACATTTGAGAACCAGTAACCATCATAAAATGGTTAAATAACCTTCAAAATACGCTGTCAATCATCACCTCAACAATACAAATGCACAAAAATCAATGGTTAGCTGGGCTCGCTGTATGGTTGCAGGTGTTAGCCCAAACGGCTAAAATATGTTTGGTGTCATTTAAAAAAATCCCCAAAACGCTCAGATGCTCGCTTTCAAACTATGTGCTGTGTATTTTGTAATTATCAGCTGCTGATTTCTGCCTCCCTTCACCATATCTCTCAACATATAAAACTAACATCAGCCTATTAACCTAAGATTTACCCGTAAGTCAATGTAAGAGAGAGTCATTGTAACACAACGACCACTGTAGGCTGCAAACTCCTGAATATATTGTGTCCACAGACTGTATACAAAAGATGAAGGATGCAGCCAGTGGCTCTAAAAAGTGAAACCAATGTGTAAGTGCAATACCCTAGATGACCACTAGATGCTGGCTCCAACAAACTCCAGTTAGTGATCTGGTGGTCCATCTGAGAAACAACATTAAGTAGATATCTGCCTTCAAAAGGAGGAAGATTTAGGGGCGTGGTCAGTTTGATTGACAGGAGGTTTGCAGGCTGGTGACCTGCAAGGGTCAGACCCGCCTCCTCCCAAACAAACGTTCAAACTCATGTCTTCAAATTGCGAATCCACAAACCGACAGGTGACGTCACGGTATCGATGCAGAATCTTCTAGTCTTGCATCAACTCGCTGATTTTTTTTCTGCAAAACCGTGACCTCACTACGTAAACTACCCTGAGACGACTTTATTGTGATTTGATGGTCTGCAAAAAAAAAAAAATTGCATTGAATGGAATAAAGATGCATGCCTGATGTGAGAAATCCCAACTTTAGGATGTTAGAAATACATAGACAGCAGCATAAAATCACAACAAATGAGCAGCGCAGTGAAAAATCTCTCTGCCATGTAAACAAGTTTAAAGGCCTCAGCTGCCTCACAGCCTCTCTGCTGGTGTGACTGTGACAGCCGGTCGAGTGAGGAAGGGAATGTGAATGAAGCCGAGAGTGAGAGTGAGAGAGTGAGAGAGTCAGGCTTTATACACGTGGGGTGTTTTTCTCTTAATGACCCGGGCAGCTGGGCCTGAATTACCACAGCGCTGCCTCCATGGCCGTGGCAGAGGCAGGGTGGGGTGAGTGTTGTTGTGCAGAGGGGGTTGTCTTAGAGAGGACGCCCCTCATTAGCGAGCCAAGATGATGCAGGGGACGAGAGGGAGGGAGGCTCGTCCCGCCGGGGAGTCTCGGCTCTCATTAGCCCCCAGAGGGAGAGCGGAGCACGAGCAGCGAAGCCTGAAAGCGGAGCTGAGGTTTGTGTTTGGCATCAGGTAGATAAAAACACCTGCCCTGCTCCCGGGCTGAAACAAACAATCAGGTTAACTCACAGCAAAACACAGAGAGGAGGCAACGACTGGTCTGCTCCTGACCTCAAATAACCTGCTACTTGTCTCCGTTGTGGGTCTCAGCTGATTAAAAGCTGAAGAGAATCAGACTTTTGGAAAAGGAGAAGTGGCTGATGTATTTATGAAGCTTCTGCTCCACAGCTGGGAGTCTGTTAGGAAGTGGTGGTTCAGCTTTTCCACACTGAGGGAGAGTTAAAGCCCTATTATGCAAGAATTGGTGTTTTCTACTACGCTTTCAAAGGGCAATGCACTTTTATATCAATGCTGAAAGATGTCGAGCACGCTGCTGTCGACAACATCAAACAACAATGCAACACAACACGTCAGCTAATGAAACTCCAATATGAAGTCCCGCCTCTTGTCCGGCCTCTTACTCACTCACAATTTCTCTTTAGCTTCCTCTGAAACCATCTTTGATCTCTAGGCTTCAAAAAGAGGAAGATTTAGGGGCGTGGCTAGTTTGATTGACAGCTCTGATCTCCAATGATTTACAGCGGTAGGTGGTAGAGCGGGTCACCTATAAATCATTAGGTTGTGAGTTTGATCCCCGGCTCCTCCTGTCCACATGTCGAAGTGTCACTGGGCAAGACTCTGAACCCTAAGTTGCTCCCAATGGTGGCTAGCGCCTTGCTTGGCAGCTCGGCAGCCATTGGTGTGTGAGTGTGTGTGAATGAGTTGCCTTGTAAAGCACTTTGGGAGCTAGCTAAGGTCAAGAAAGCGCTATATAAATGTAGTCCTTTTACCGTTTACCATTTTACAGGTGGATTGGAGGCTCATTGATTGGACAGTGTCCTCAACTTCAAAGGTCAGACCCACCTCCTCCCTCCAAATATGGTCACTTCTGGCTCAAAATAAAACAACATTGTAACATTCAAACACCAGAAAGAAGAAAGGAGGAAGTTTTATTGTTTTTGGGAAAATTCTGTCTTTACTTTCTCAATGAAACATAAAACGCTGAAAGTGAAACGCTGCTGCTACCAAACATGAATGCCCACTTTAAATGATGCAAATATTTTGCCCACTTTCCCTCCTGACAGACATTAATCCTGCCTAATCGCCTCATTAAGATTTATTTTTAAACAAAAAAAGCATTAGCTGGGGGCACCTGAGCCCCCCTTATTTATTCTCAACTCCATCAACCATTTCATAAACTCCAGCTCTGTCAGGATGCTGCCTTACCCCATTCCCAAAGATTTATGTCGTCCATCCTCAGCTAGTTCTGACACAGTAAGAGGATTACACACACACACACACTCACACACACAAAGAGCCCCGTTGCCATTTTCTGATGATGGATTAATCCAAAACATGCCACCGCTGCAGTGCTGTTATGACATGCATCAAGCCCGGCTGGCGTATGATGGTGATGATTATGATGATGTAACCGAGTGAAGCTACTGTGCGTAAGAGGGGAAAAGGATGAGCTCCACAATGTGCCATTTATCAGAGTTTGGCATGCAGACCCACAAAGGACCCAGTAAGATTAGCGCCGCAAGAATAAAACTCTCTTTGTGCACTTAAACAGTTGTCGGAGTGGGGAAAAAAAATGAACCCTGTCACCCCGAACACTGGCAGATGTGCCGTGCTGCTCGCTGCAACACTTAGCTCACACTTCCCTGTCTCCGAGTGCACAACACATTTTTTAACTTTTGCGGCTTGTCGCGGGTTTTCTGAAAGTGGGGATGCTTTTGTGATGATGAAGGCTTCACCGCCATCCAGGTTATTTTAAAAACACATATCCACAATGCACCTCGTGTTCAGGGTTGTAATGACTCTCTCTCACATGTGATGCACTGATTGAGTGTGAACACTTTTCAAAGCACAGGGTGTTTTCTAAGCAAAGATCCTACCTCGCGGGACGGAGTTACAGCAGCGTGTTGACTCTCTTCATTGTCCTGGGGTGAATCACTCCAACGTGCTGCCATCATCTCATTCCAAACCGCAGAGGGCGAAGAAGAAGAAGTCCTTTAGAGCCCACATTGAGGTGAGGAGAATGATGAATCCAAACAAAAAAAGAAAGAAAAGGATCCTAATCCACACCGTCCTCCTTCTTCATGTCCATCAGTGGCTGAAATCTACACACAAATGAGAGAAGTTAGTGGAATATCTGGAGAGAGTTGTGAGAAATACTGCAGCCAGTGAACGTCACGTTAAAATTCATGATGCGTGCGGTCACCTGAGGACAACCTAACAGTAGGATTCACTATGATAACTCCCTACATGACTCATCACACCCTGAATTGTTGGTAAAATAGAAATAATAAGGAAATATAAGAGGGAGATGTGTCAGATGGTGCAGCAAGTACCTGAAATGTGATTAAAATGCTCCAATCAATGAACAGCTAAAAGTGGGTAACGAGGTAAGATCATGCAATAAGCACTAAATACTGTTTGGACATGAGGTGTAAAAAAGGAAACATGCATGTCAAATAAAGTGTAATGATGTTTAGATGGTGCAGCAAGAATCAAAATTTGGATTTATATGCAAATAACAGGCAAAACTGTCCACCAGCAGCTGCATTGTTGAGGCTTTTTTGTTTACTATTTGGTCTCTAACATAAATGTGGGTAAAACAGGACATGCGAGTCAAATAAAAGCAGAATTCATTACTTCCTATGAGAGAAGATGTGGCTGCAGGACGACTCTAAAACTGTGATTAACATGCAAATAATGGTTGAAAATGAGCATGTGACCTCTCGAGGTTTTTTGTTTCAAATTTGTCACACTGAATTAAAAATGCCTGACAGGCAATGTCATCTGCACACAAGGTGTAGAGAAAGGATATTAAAAGCAGAGTACATGACTCTTAAAGGGGAAAGAGCAAAAGTCAACACAGTAACCAAACAGGAAGAATATCCAGATGCTACACTCAGTCTTTAAAATCTGAAACTGAAGCAATGGCAGGTGTATTATCAGGGTTATTTGTTTATTAAATCATTATCTTTGAATGACAGGCAAGATCATTTGCACATAACACACCAAAAAGCAAACATACATGACTTTCTAAGGGGGAAAGAGCTTAAATTTCATTAAAATCCACATTATAGTTCTACTTCATTTAATAGGGAGCTACAATTGACTAACAGCAGGTGCATGTTTGAGATTTTTTGTTTGAGAAATACCTGATATTTGCACATAATGTGTAAAAAAAGGAGACATGCGTGTCAATAAAAGCAGAATTTATGACTTTCTATGAGGAAATGTGCACAAGGAGAAACATTCCTGTATAGAAATCAAAGAGGAACATGATTCAGTGCTGCAGGATGACTCCTATATGCACATACAAGTTAAAAATAACCAAGGACATGTGCATTATGGAGGTTTTGTGCTTAATATTTAGTTATCTTTAATTAAAAATGCTTGACCTGGCACAATATCTGCACAAAAAGGAGATATACATGCAGGATACACGCGTTTCTATGAGGAAACATGCACAATAAGAGATAGTCCTGCACAGAAACTAAAGAGGAACATGATCCTGTGCTATAAGATGACTCCAAAATGTGATTAACATGCAAACAATAGTTAAAAATGAGCAAGGGCATGTGCATTATTAAGGTTTTTTGCTTAATATTTAGTCATCTTTAATTAAAAATCCCTGATAAGCAACATCATTTGCACATACAAGCAGAGTACTGGAGTTTCTGCAGGAGAAAGACTTTAAATTGTGAATAAAATGCACTTGATAGCTTTAATAGGGAGCTATGAGTAATGGCAGGTGCATAATGTAGGTTTCTTGTTTACTTTTGATTAAAAAAAAACCCTGATATTTGCACATAAGGTGGATAAAACGAAACATGCATGTCAAATAAAAGCAGAATCCATTGCTTTGTATGAGGAAAAGTGGACAACAAGAAATATTCCTGCACAAAAACCAAAGAGGAACATGATACAGTGCTACAAGATGTGATTAACATGGAAATAATAGTTAAAAATGAACAAGGACAAGTGCATTATTGAGGTTTTTGCTTAATATTTAGTTATCTTTAATCAAAAATGCACATCAAGGCACATTATCTGCACAAAAAATAGACATACAAGGAGAATACATGAGTTTCTGTGATTAAAATGCACATGATAGGTCCAGTGTATTTAATAGGGAGCTACAATTGAGCAATGGCAGGTGCATTATGGAGGTTTCTTGTTGACTTTTGATTAAAAATGTCTGATATTTGCACATAGGGTGGATTAAACGAGACATGCATGTCAAATAATGCCTCTCTACATACGAGGGGAAAGTGGACAACCAGACATTTAAAGAATAAAACCGCTACACCAGCCATCATGCAATCAAACCACACGAGAGGACACTAAATGCTGTCTCTTAAATATAAATAAAGACACATTTCTCTTTAAGCTACAAATTCCCCCTGAGGCCGTTGACAAATACAAGCTGACCACAGACGACAGGTTGTTGCTATAAATTGCCGAATAAAGCAAAAAAAACCCCTACCTGTTAGAAATTCACAAAACTACTTCGAAACGAGCCAAAAAAACACATTGTCCCTGTGTGCGCGTGGGGAGTGGAGTGGGTGGGTTTGCTGGGACCTCCGTGGGTCCAGAGATGGGTTAAAAACGCTGTCAGAGAGATTACAAAGCGGGATATTCAGTCTCCGTGCAGAGCCACACCGACTGACCGCTGAGCCTCACTACCTGTTAGGAACAACACACAGCAAGAAACACGGTAAACGCCCTTCACCCTGCATTTCTCCGTCAGGGAGACCCGCTGGAAACCAAACCTCTGCCCCTCATTCATCTCCTGTCATTTCCCGGCTTCAATTCGAGGCTAAATTCACCAAAATACGGACAAAAAAAAGTAACGTGTACTCCTGCGTGGTCCCGGTTGGCGGCGCGACAATCTGTGTATCATCAGCCCGACTGAACCTCCCAGACTCACCCCCGAAGCTCCGCCCCCCTTCCAACCCCCGCCCTCTACAAGAAGCTGACCAATCAGAAGGCCAGTTTAAATTTGGAATTTTGAAGCGGGCCAATTGGAGGCGTTGTTACATAACAATTTCAATAAAGAGTGGAAGCTGGTTCATTCTGGTCACTGGATGAAAACCACTATTTAGTATTCTACATTACTGCTGGAGGCATTTCTGCTTTTATATTACATTCAGCTTATGAAACTATATTTACTTACTTACTTTCTTATTTATTTCGGAATAAAAATATCACACAGTACATGTTAAACATGTAAAATGCTGCATACACATATGCATTAATTGTATATTACTCCTAATTCTTTATGTTTATACATATTTTTTTAATGTACACTCTAAGAAAACTAAAACTAAACTTTTCAAACTCTAAACATGTTGGGTTGTTTATATCCAGAACTTGGTATAAATTAGGCTAACTACATGGTGTTTTTTTTTTTATTTTGTTGTTTTTATGCAACATTTTGTTGCTTTCCCTCAACATTTTATTGTTTTTACACATTGTTGGGTTATTATTACCCAACGTTATCCAGTATTTAGTTGATTTTAGGCCCTCTTGGTGGGTTTAATCAACCAAGCATGTAGTTAATGCAATTTTGCTTTTTGTGTGTGTAATTTCCTACTCATTTGGAGTCTTAAAAAGTATTGCACAATGGCTGGGTCTCAGGAGGATACAATAAGTATGTGGTGCTGCGAGTTTTACTGAAGATGTGATTACTTGTATCACCCAAGTTATTGAATGTTATTGTACTTTATATGATAGTTCTCTGTATTTGTAAGCGTTCATAGTGCTGTGATAGTATATTGTAATGCAAGTTTTTTAGGATTGCAAAGTTTCTTCTTCTTGAAAGAAAAGGTTATGTTTACGTAGCTTCTGGAAAAAATAGCATAAAGTAGGGAAGGCTGATGATATAAATCCGTCACTATGTTGGAAAATACTTAACAACTTCTGCAAAATGAGTACTTTGATTTTTGCAGGATTTTTACTTTTAAGAAAACAGCTCCAGAAGTGATCTGAATACATCTTCCACCTGCACTGATGAAAAAGTCACAACACTATACACACTTAAATAAACAGCTAATCAGCACTTTATTCCCACACTCTGTCTCAGCCTTTTAAACCTTTAAAGCGAGCAAATGAAATCACAGGGACGTCATTGTAAAAGGTTGAGGGGAGGGAAAAAAAAAGCCCTGAGGCCCACACATATGCTGAGCTCTCCAATTTCCTAACGTTCAACTGGTGAAACATATTTGCCTTTCCATTATCAACTGTAACAGCAGTGTCCCTAACTTTATTATGGTGACATGTAGGGCATGGCAGCCACATGGGACTCCGCAGAGCATGAAAAAACAGGGCTGCACAGCTGATCCGGACAAAGACAAAGACTGACAGTGTTCTGTTTGCAGGCTACTCCAGCAGCACAATAGAAGATGGGACAATAGGACTCTTCTGACCCATACTGTGGCGAGGTTTCCCTGGTTTCAGAGAGCAGCTATTGTCTAAAGAGCTGGTGCACCCTCACCCAGACAATAGGGAACTTAAACTGATGTAAGTGGGACTCTGCATTATGTGATGGCAAACATGAGGTTCATATTGGTTTTATGGAATTTGTTTATCAAACCCGTGGCACATTATTAATGCATCTGATATCGAGCGTGCAGGAGCTTAGCAACAGGGTTTTGCTGTTTTCCCACACTGTGTATCTCTATGGATTACATGTGTTTATAAAAATCCTCCAGAAAACTATTAAAAAGTTTTATTGGTTTTTGTTTATGTGCTATTTTTCCTTCCAAAACATGACAGCAGCACAGTCTCCTGTGTGTGCAACACTTTTTTCTTCATTTTACAGATTTTGCACAAGAAAACACAAGAAGTATTAATGAACTGAAGAGAAAATAATGTTAAAAATATGCAATTTTGAAGCATTTTTCCTATTAAATTTAAATATACTGTCAAATTCATCATAAATTATCAAATATGTATTTATATTTAAAAGAAGAAACTGTTAAATTTAAGTTTAACATTACATTTTACACAACTACTTGCAGTTATAATGAAGTATTTGTTTTGTAATTTCATCCGGATTTGTTTGTTAACTGCAGATAGCTTCTATAATTATGGAAGTTGCAAAAATGTTGAGTGCGGTGTTGTTTTTATGAATGGGGAAGTGAAGCCAGGAGATTTCAGATCAATGAACACAGCTCACTGAGGGTTGAAGTCGCCTGTGCTAATGACCAGATGAACAGACTTCACTCCTTTGTTTTATTCCTCAGTGAGGCTAAAAAAAAAAAAAAAAAAAGCCTCCCAGTATTTGTGTGTGTGTCTTGAGAGTAAACACTCTGGCTGCTGCAGAGTCAGAGTGACTCCAACACTCAGCAGAGGGGAGATTACGAGCTCTCTCGTGGCAGCAAAATGTTTGGCTGGATTAGGACATCACATGAAGCCCGAGTTCAAAGCCCAGCAGCGGTGGGATTAGGACAGGTGGAAGTGACTCTGCAGCTCAGCACGCCGACTGTGTGTGAAACAGGTTTTCCACACATGCACAAACGCTCATTGTGCAAAAGCTACGATCCTTCAACACAATGTAAATAACTGCATTCATTAAGGGTTTTTGTTTTTTAAGCCGTAGTGGAGTTTGAGGGTTTAAGAGGATGAGGATCCCGGCCCACTCCAGGTTGTGTAAGTGGATCTGGCACAGAGTCTGATGACTGGACCAAACCCAGCAGCGGTCAATCTATGATGCCCTCAGGGCAGCCAGTCGCAAACTGGAACACAGTGAGCACTGGAGAGGATGTTCTTTCTATTTGTGAACCAAGATACGTAAGGCAGGCACTTTTATTAAGCTCCAAACTGGGAATGAAGAGTTTAATCTTTTACCAACTGGGAGCCAAGTCAGATTAAATTACAGATAAAGAAAGTTTGATTATTCTTGCAACTGCAACAGGAGGCCGCAGGATCTCTGTGTATCTCTGATACTGTGTAGGGGGAAACATGTGTACTGCATATGAAAGTACTACTAAGAAATACTGGGTCTCTGTAACCCAAAACTGGACTAACTGCATACTGCTTTTGTCCAACATTTTAGATTCATTTACTCAATATTTTTGTTGTTTTCTGCACATTTTTGTTTTGTTTTTCCCCCAAATTTAGTTTTTATCCAATATTTTGTTGTTGTTTTTCCACAAACTTTGCTTTTATCCAACATTTTATTTTTTTAATCCACATTTTCACTAAATTCTTTGGTTGTTTTTATGCAATTTTTTTGTTATTTTTTCCCCAATTTTATTTTTTACATAACATTTCATGGTTTTTACCACAAATGTTTTTTTTTATCCAACACCTTGTTTTTATCCAACATTTTCTCATTTGTATCCCAAAATTATTATAATTTTTTTTACCCAAACTGTGTTGTTTTCACCCCAGATATGGTTGTTGTTATCCAACATTTTGTTATTTTACCCCCAAAAGGTTGTTGTTTTTATCCCACATGTTGTTTTTATCCAACATTTTCCTCTTTTTATGCAAACCTTTCTTGTTTGTACCCAGCGTTTTGTTGTTTTTGCCACAAATGTTGTTGTTATTTACCCCCAATTTTTTTTCACTCTTCTCCTGCTTCACATGTTAATGCTAAGCTAACCAACTGCTGCCTGTATATTTAATAGAGAGATGTCAAACTCTCTGCAAAGCCTCCAATAGGTATAGTTCCCAAAATGTGTAACTGCTCCTTTAAATGTGATGCTAATGCTATGTTTTGTCAAATCTTTTACAAAAACTGAAGTCCAGGTTTCCAGGGAGACCATCCACCTTCAACATCAGTCTTCTCGTCTCACTCTTGGTCAGAAGACAGAAGCGATGTCAAACTCTCAGTTAGTAACGTAATGACCACATAAGAAACTTTGGGAGTAAACATTTCCTGAGGTGAAACCAATCCTCCCGCCTGGTCTCTAACCACAGGCTTCATATGTCCAATGCAGGGATGTGCGGCCATTCAAACGCACAATTCCCGTTTTGTTCCCTTTGTGCCGGTGGCAGTTTACCTGTAGCCTACTTTCCCGTCCTCTGTTCCCCTGGTGGAGCTCTACAAAGCCGCAGCATATGAAACCTGCGAGGCTTTTTGTCCCCTCAAACCCTGCGTCAAGGTGAGAGACAAAGGCCCGTGAGTTCCCAGGATGCTGGGGGGGGTAAGTTAACAACCACCGCCAAGTGCTGATGTTTTATGATAAGGATGCAGGGGGCTGGGGGTACAAAGGGGGTCTTTGTGGCTGGTGGATGCACAGATCGAGCAGGAACCAGACAGCTGTGTAATCTGTGGTGTTTTCCTCTTTCTTATCTCTCTGCACCTCAGAGCACCTCACCAACCAACCACTGATCAGACCTCCTGTTAGTGTGTTAGTGAAGATGCTGTTTACCTGCACACACGTGAAACCTGAGAGCGTTTTGAAACGTGTTACCTGAGCCGTCCAAACCTCCCACAACGCTTTTGTTTGCACTCATTCGTACGACTCGTTTATCAGCTCATTTAAGACAGAGAGGTCTTGAAGCCGGACCATGACCTTTGACCTTAACACGTGAGGAAAACACACAGATAATATAAAGTGGTGTTGGATGTAAAATGATGTGTGTGTACTGTAATTTTATGTGTGTTTTATAGAGTATTCTGGTGTATTTCTAGTGTAAAATTACACAATGAATGAATAACCATAACATTTTGATTTATTTTTAAATACACAGAATATATATCAGAATTTCAAAATTTAAGGTTAATAATGTAAATAATTTCTTTTAAGTTTGACTTAATTAAAATGAAGCATTGGTTCTTGTAATTCTCTGTAATTATTCCAGATATCTTGAATAATTATGTTAAATTATTTATAACAAATATGTTGAATAAATATAATTTTATCAGTTTAATTGTTTTCACATATGTAAATATCATTAATTAAACATTAAAAAGTCAGAAATTACATCAAATTACTTAGAAAATAAAGTACCGTATTATCCGGACTATAAACAAACATTTTGATTTATGTGCTAACTGCAGATGCTAATAAATGGCAATGGTTTTATGGATATTTATTTATATTGTCATGTGGTTAAGCAACAATTTAAAGTACCGTATTTTCCGGACTATAAGCTGCTACTTTTTTCCGACGCTTTGAACCCTGTGGCTCAAACACCGGTGTGGCTCATGTATCAGCGGCACGAAGCTCGTTAGCTTTTTACAAGCTAGCAAGCTCCGTGCCGCCGATACATTTAGCGTCGTCACATCAGACCCGGCCAGAGTGGACCACATGAAACTGTTCGAATAAATTCAGTAGTGACTTATAGACAGGTGCACTCAATAGTCCGGAAAATACGGTAATTTATAGAAAATTACCATATTTTAATGAGTTTGTTGTTTTACAGTTTTCTCTTTCACTCCTGCTGCTGGAAAATGATTTATTTTTCGTGTGTGTTTTTCCCTCGTTCATTATGTTACCCAGCAATGACTCACTGCACTGGGTGGTGTGTACAGGGAAGACGATGAACACTTCTACGCTGAAGATTTATTACTAATTATTTCTCCATCTTCCAGTTAAGAGGCTGTGCCCCGTAGTGATAAATAACGCCTGCTTGTGTCCATACATTCCTGCCGTGTGATGTGACGACTGTTTGGAGTTTCAGGTGAGTGAAAGTCAAGAGTGCGTAGCCACGTGATAACACTCCCCGAGTGCACGCCGGGAAGTGAAGCGCGCTCTGCTCGGGTCTGTCTGTCGACACGCACAATTGACTCTCTTAGTCACCCCAGCGATGGCAGCAGATCATACAGAAACCCTCGGCGTGTGTGCAGTTTGTTTGTGGTGCAGAGCGTTCAGACTGCAGGTATTTTGGTGGCTGCAGCCTTTACGCCGAGCTTCTCCCCCCCGAGAGCTCAGAGTTTAATTGCAGCAGTGTAAACCTCACAGAAAGCAAACAGCCGCAGTATCCATTAATGCTGTGTGAGTCAGTGGAGTGAGAACATTAGAAACAGCAGTGCCGCACAAAAGCACTGGGCAGCGGGTGCACACACACTGATGCTGAGATAAAGTGGTCTGAAATTTGGAGCCTCTGTGTAAAAGATACAGATCATAGTGACAGATTTAGCCTCTTTACGCCTGAGTAAAAGTCATTATCAGTGAATTTACATGAGAGAATCCAAAGGAAAAGCAGCTACTGATAATGTAGCAAATATTAACATAATATGACAACAGACTTCATTTAAAGATACCTCTACAGAGACACTAATCATAGTATTTTACTTCAATCACACGATACACAGGTGCAGTCACTTCTTCTCCACCATCAAATGAAGCCTTTGCAGAAGGGAAAAAAGTGCAGTACCTCTGAAGGCCACTAGATGCTGGCTCCCATTGACTTCAATTCAAAAATCCTAATTTTCAATCCTGAAGTCATTTCATTCTGATGTCATTACTTAAAGTCAACTCTTCTTCTCAGTGATCAGGTGGTTCATCAATAAGCAGATGTCATGTTAGTTAACTATGAGTAAATGGTAAATGGAGTACATTTACCGTATTTTCCGGACTATAAGCCGCTACTTTTTTCTGACGCTTTGAACTTAAACACCGGTGTGGCTCATATATCGGCGGCACGAAGCTCGTTGGCTTTTTACAAGCTAGCAAGCTCCGTGCCACCGATACATTTAGCCTCGTCACATCAGACCCAGTCAGAGTGGACCACATGAAACTGTTGGAATAAATTCAATAGCAGCTTATAGACAGGTGCGCTCAATAGTCTGGAAAATACGGTATATCGCGCTTTCATGACCTTAGCTAGGTCCCAAAGCGCTTTACAACTCATTCACCCATTCACACACCAATGGCTACCGAGCTGCCATGCAAGGCACTATAGCCACCATTGGGAGCAACTTAGGGTCAGTGTCTTGCCCAAGGACACTTCGACACGTGGACAGGAGGAGCCGGGGATCGAACCCATGACCTTATGATTCACAGGTGACCCACTCTACCACCTGAGCCACATATCCAATTCAATTATTGAGATATCATAGCATCAAAACAGGAATGAGTGGGTAAACTACAGCTTTAGCTCGTGGTAAATATTCAGAGTACAGTCACTTTTAATTCGTTTTTACCTGATGCTATTCAAAAAAATATTTGTATGGCATCATAATATTTGGATTTTAAGGTCAACTGTCTCACTTGATGTTAACTGAATATGTGGTGTTATTGTATTTCAGCTTTTGTGCCGTTTGATAGATTTTCCAGACATGTTTTATACTAAATTACTTTAAATAAATGACATCAGATATGTCACATGGACTAAACAGCACAGTTATTTGGACATAATCTTCCAAAACTGAGCTATTTTGTTGCCTAAAGATGTGTCCGACATCACTGAAAAGCCATATTCAGGAACTGCAAGTTTGACGTTTGACATCATGTGTATTGTATATTGTATCCACCATCAGTTTCAATGCCACACAGTCAGGCTTGTATATCCTCTGAGAAACTTTCAGCTTTGACTGAGTGAAAGTAAAAACAACTTTCTTGTGTCAAACTCTGCACATTCATCATCCTGCACAGGGAAGGTCAAACTTTCAAGTAACATAAAGAAAAACACATTTTGGAAAGAAGGCGAACACGTCACTAAATGTACCAACACTGGAGCGACTAAATAAATAGGTTGCAGTAAGTTCCCTCTAACAAATGGCGGCTGAGTCGTGTTATTAGCATGTATTTGGTTGTAATTTCCAGTGAGGCCTGGTTGAAGCTGGAAACAAACAGACACAGTGTGGAGCGTAGACGCCGCTCGGCCTGCCTGCTGCGCCCACTGTGTGTTTTCCATGAGTCAGAGTGGGCGTCATCCGGGCGAGAGGATGCCAGCGTCCATAAGCTCCCTCCATCTGTCACCAACGTCCTCTCCTGTCAGGCAGCTCTGATTTCTTTCTTTTCTTTGTTTTTCTGTGAACATCTCAGCAGCGCACACACGGCCAGAACGAGGCATCGAATGAATGACAATTTTAGTTTTAATTAAGAACTTACAAATATACAAAAGCCTTCAAAATGTACAGTCTTCTCAAATTTTGTACTTCATCTTCCCTGTTTTGCTGATGACACAGATATGCTGAAACGAGAAGAGAAAAGGTGGGAAAAAGAAAAATTAGCGTGCGTAAAAAGTTTAAATATTTGTTTAAGATCAGCCTGAACATTCCACGTTCAGTATGAAACGATAAAACCTGCAATAATTTGAAAGCGGGGGAATGTAATCTGCAAAGATATGACACATTCATTAATCTAACTTTAGGCGCTCAGGGGGTTCAACTCATATTTCTCATGTGGGATGAGGACCGATAAGAGGAGGAGGGGGGGGCTTTAACTCCTGCCTGATAATGGGATCCCAACCTCCACATTCCTCAGGTCACAGTCCTTCAAACTCCTCATAATGAATACCAACCCCCCTCAAACACACACACAACAATACAGTACGTACAGTACGTGCAGCGCATGCATACGAAGCTATGGGAGTCAGGCTTAGAGTTTCACATGAGTCAGAGGTAAATCTGAGGCCACGTCTTTGCAGATGGCAAAGTTCACAGAGGTTTGTACTTACTAACTTCAGACTGGCCTGAAATAAACTGTCAGGAGGGAAACAAGGAAGACGCAGAGTTTATGGAGGAGGTGAAGCCACAAAATCAAGAGATGACTTCAACGATGATCCAACGAGGAAATGAAACCAAGGACTGAAATGCATGATGGAAATGAGCATAAACGCCACATTTCCACCCTGTCAGTCATCTTCTATACCTGCTTCTCCACACTTGAATCGCAGGGGTCTGCTGGAGCCTATCCCAGCTGTCATTGGGCAGGAGGCGGGGTACACCTTGGACAGGTTGCCAACTTATCGCAGGGCTAACACATACACAAACAACCATTCCCACTCCCACTCCCACCTATGGTCAATTTAATTTAATCAATTCACCTAACAAGCATGTCTTTGGACTGTGGGAGGAAACCAAAGGGAGAACATGCAAACTCCACACAGAAAGGCCCGAGCCAAGATTTGAGCCCCAAACCTTCTTGCTGTGAGGCACAAGTGCTAACCACTGCACCACTGTGCCTCCCTACATTTCCACCCTGCTGCTCATGATTTAAGATTCAACTTCCTGTCACTTAGTTGGCAGATTTGAAACACTTCATCTCATGCAGCAACAACAGAGAAGTCGATGCATTTTGTTTTGCAGATTTGCTGAAGGTGGGCGGCACGGTGGTGCAGTGGTTAGAAGGTTCGGGGTTTGAATCTCAGCTCAGGCCTTTCTGTGTGGAGTTTGCATGTCCTCCCTGTGCATGGTGGGTTTTCTCCGGGTACTCTGGTTTCCTGCCACAGTCCAAAGACCTGCTTGTTAGGTGAACTGATCAAACCTTTGTCTATATGTTAGCCCTGCGATAGGCTGGCAACCTGTCCAGGGTGACCCCGCCTCCTGCCCGATGACCCCTGCGACCCAAGTGTGGAGAAGCAGGTATAGACGATGAGATTTGCTGAAGGTTTGGTTCAACTTTGTGCTGAGTTTGTGAGCGTACTTCATGACTCAGCCCTCCTTTTACAGAGTCAGATCAGGTGGTTACACTGCCTGAAATTCCTACCATGACTCAGCCAAGGCTACATGCAACACACTTGACGTTGTGAAGATGACTGCAGAGCCAGTGCAACGTTTTGATTCAGTCGGATCTTCATCAGATCGTACAGCTACCACACAGATACCTACAAGTTGATTGGTTTTATAATTGCAGAAACATTCATGACAAACTTGCTCTTATATGAAGAAATCTGTAACATGATTGGCTCCTGTCCTGAATCTCTTCATTCTCTTCTTCATGCATACACCCAGAAACCACCCGTGTAGATATCAGAGATCCCAGCTGCTTTGGCTACATGCAAACTCTCCTCAGGCCGGGAGGAGACCTGTTGGGTGAGTTCAGGTTTCAGCATCTCTTTGATTTACTGTGTTTACTCTCTCCCTCTCGTGTCTCTCTCATCTCTGACTCTCAGCTCTTCACAAAGGTCACGCGCTGCTGTGCGAAGTCACGACTCACGTTCAGGTCACGGAAGTATTCATTGTAGTCCAGGGCATAGCCGACCACGAAGCGGTTGGGAATTTCAAACCCAACATCTGCCAAAGCAAAAACAGAAGATGAAAGAATGTAATGATTTTTGTATATTTAAATCTTAATATGTGGTTGTATGACATGCACCATTACATTCTTACATTATACGATTTGATGTAAAAGAAAAAACATGCATCTAACATCTGTAATATCATCTGTGAATGTCAGAAAGAACAATTCAAAGGCTGTATTTGAGCTAATTGCAAGGTGGAGCAAGTCAGTAGTGATCATTATGGCTGACTGACATGTGCTAATTAAATCTGAAAGAAATGCATCTCATTACTGAACAAGAAAAACACTAATCAGAGGCAACATCTGAAGCTGAGAGCATAGAGTGTATGAATAAATGGACGAAGCAACAAGGTGTCAAAATTGAAGTGGAAAAAGTGCAATACCACCAATGGCCACGAGATGCTGGCTCCAAAAAACTCTGGCTCCAATTATTATCAAATCATTATTTTCAATCATGAAATATTCAATCAATATATTTTTCCACAAGTCCTTCTGATTTCAGCTGCATTTCATTGATCCGGTGGTTCATCTGAAAATCATTTCATCATTAGGCCTCAAAAAGATGGGTGTGGCTAGTTTGATTTACAGGTATGAGCTCCTGTCCCGCCTCCTCACTCCTCCCTTCATATCCAAATATGGTCAATTCTGGTTCCAAACAACCAACTTCACAAATACCAAACCAAAATGTGTCCACAAACCAGCGGGTGATGTCACGTTAGCTCCGCCCATTCAATATATACAGTCTATGGCTGAGACCAACTAAGGTGTCAGCATTCAGCCAACCAGTTTGATTTTTGTTCCTACATCCACAACATCCTCGATTCTGTTGGTGCATCTCAACATGGAGGTAGGGAGTCGATACCCAGTGTCCAAATTTGCATTGTTTTTATCAACACAATGCACAACTGTGGCTAAGTAACTTGCAAAGAAGAAAGCACATGTCTGCTGTTTATATTCATATTTTCATTTTTCCAGTTACGCATTTTCTAATTTACTGGGGGAGGTTTGTCAGGTGAGAAACTTTTACTACACTTAATAAACAACCACTTCAGCTTCGAGAAATGCTGGAAATACAAATATGAGTCCAGTGGTGGACAAAGTACTCAACTTCAGTACTTGAGTCAAAGTACTGATACTCATGGTCAAATCTTACTCAACTACAAATAAAAGTTACTGGTCAAAATGTTACTCAAGTTAAAGTACTAAAGCAATTACCTTTAAAAATACTTAAGTATTCAAAAGTACATGCATTTAAAAATACTGAAATATTCAAAAGTGCAAAGTAAAAGTTCATTTTCTAATATCAGTACATTGCTGTATTGTTCTCAGTGCCCGAATCAATCCCCGACTAACTTCTGCTTCCTGTTAATGTGGTATTTTAAGCTGAAAGGGCTTTGATGAAAAGAAAACTCCTTCCTGCAGAGTGTGTATAATACTTTGTTGGTTGACTATCGAGAGGCTAACATGCTGTTTAGTGTTTTAAAAAAAACGTAAAACGACTAAACCGTGCTGTTTCCTGTCTTCCCTCTTTATTGTTCGGTTCTGCTGCCGGTAACTTCCTGCCGATTTGCGCATGAGCGACGGTAACTCTACCTGGACAAACACATTGCAGCATAGACTGTTTATAAAGTAAGTAACCACACACTTCCTGGGAATATAGTGGAGTCCAAAGTACAATATTTACATTTGAAATGTAGCGGAGGGAAAGTAAAAGTTTATAAAAAAACAAATTCTCAAGTAAAGTACAAATACTGAAAAAATGTACTTAAGTATAGTATTCAAGTAAATGTACTCTGTTACTGTCCACCACTGTATGATTCATTGAAACACACTGGGAAACATGGTATAACAGTACAGAGTGTGGACGTATGACATAAAAACCAGGAGGTGCTCACAGTCTGTCAGACTTTCAGGCATGTTAGGGACCCTCTTCACCAGCAGCCTGAAACACATGAAACATAAAGTTAATTAGAAAAACAGCTCAGTGCACTTATCTCTTTAAAAACACATCATAATTTGTCATCTTGTGGGTAAATTTCAACAGAAACACAGACTAGATCAGTTGTAAAAATGTCTGCTGTGTTGTCACAATCCAAAGGAAATAAACTTCCAACATGAACCATGTGTGTGAGGGAAGATGTTTATCTTGTGATCCCGGGAGTGAACTGCCCACGGACGCCAGATAGCAACTGTGGACAAGTGATATCTTCTTCTTCATGTGCTCGTCACACGCTTGGCATTTCCCCTCGGTGGGAGGAAAGAAACACTGCTCACCCCGCGACCTTGACCATCTTGGGTTCAAAGGTCTCCACATGCTTCAGAAGAGCCTTCATGGTCTTTCCTGTGTCGACGATGGCCTGAGGGAAGGGAAGAGCAAAG
This sequence comes from Pseudochromis fuscus, assembly GCA_900323345.1. NCBI lineage: Eukaryota > Metazoa > Chordata > Actinopteri > Pseudochromidae > Pseudochromis > Pseudochromis fuscus. Next base: position 23,851 of record OOFC01046851.1, read on the forward strand.
GGGAGGAGAGCGATGAAGAGGAAGGGACAACGTGAGAACAGAAGGATGAAGAGAGAGGAAAGTATACAGATCAGTGATGGACACTTTGAAACATTTCACTGACTTTTAATTTCTACTGATTCATTTATGTCTGGGTTTCAACAAACTTTTCATTGGAAGAATTTAAACACAATTTGAATTTTTTCTTTGTATCTGACTTGGTGAGTTATAAAAATTTCAACGTCCTACCATGTTCGTACCTGTGACCATCAAACTGTTTGACTCCTCCCCTTTCTGGAAACTTTTTAAGGTAATTTTATCACAGTTTCACTTCATGTGTAATAGTAGTGTTTACAAAATTCTGTGCAATAGTATTTTTTTCACTGTTTGTGTTTAATAGGCACTGGTTCTTGTATCTTCTACTCTTGCACTGTATATTTTCATTTAATTTTTTTAATAAGTGACCATAATTTGGAGATATTTGGCTTATTAGGGACCAATAAAATTCCAGTTTATCCTATTTTATCATTTAACATCCACCTGAAACAGCATTGTGAGAGTATCTGGTAAAAACAGGATCTGTGGGTGGGACAGAACATTTGGAGCTATTTGATTGGACCACTGAAACACACAAAACATCCCTGGTTAGCTAGGTAGTGCTACCTCAGCTATACCATGTGACAGATAATGTTTTATTACTAGTTACAACAGCTACTGCTAGAGTTTACTGGTGGTAATCTGAACTGTGCCGCTAACAGCTGATTGGTTGACAGGTGGATGGGATGATGCTATTGGTTGAAACTGCTCTGGGCAAGATGATGGAAGTCATGTGATTAAACTGTGATATTAGAGTAAAAACAAACAGATTATTATTACTTTTTCACTACAGTAATTGAATTTAAAAGGATTAAAAAAAACCTTTTCACATCAAGTGAACTTACAGCTCTTATAGCACACTGTCTTTGTATCAGTGTGCTAGTATGTGCTTTTGACTCGACTCCAGAAACTTTTACAGCCGAAACATGATCTCAAAGAAAGAAAACAGTTTGTACTTTTTGTCCTGCTGTGGACCAAGACCAAAACAAACACAATGCTGTCTCAATTAACTGTAGGAAGGATCAGAAAGATGGTCATTTGAAGGGATTACTCAAAAGAAATGAAGCACAACACCACTCACCTCAACAATGAGCACACTCTACATGTAAAGAAAGAGAAAAACACATCAGTGAGACATCACCTTTGAATTTTAACACTGTTCAAGCAAAGTGAGAATAAAGCCTGAGCTGTTTCCTTGCATTTCTCCGAGGTGGTATCTATAGCAACAATGTTGGCAGTATCTTCTACAAAAACACAGACCACTCATTCTCCTCCCTGCAGTAATGAACATCTGTGTCTACAGTGAGCAAAAGTCACTTCTGAGAGTGTTGCACACTTTCCCCGCTGCAGGGTTAGAGAGTGAAGTCTTGTTCCCTTGGCTGAGTGTATGGGACTCTTTGTGAGAGCGGTGGAGAGTATCTATGGTTTGGGGAGAGTGATCGGAGAGAATGCAGGCAGCCGGCCAACGTTCCCGCTCTACACCTGAACACTGTTACATAACAAACAGTCGATACGGACCAGGAGAGAGCACAAAAACTCAAACACAACCAACCTGTCCTGCTGCGTGCTGCACACTGTAAACACACCATACAGCCAGGGGGACAACAGCTATGGACCAGCAATTATTTGGCACAGCATCATTTTCTCAAGGGCTCTGGATAATGAGTTATGTATGATTTATGTGCTAACTGCAGATGCTAATAAATGGTAATAGTTTGATGGATATTTATTTATATTGTCATGTGGTTAAGCAACAATTTAAAGTACCGTATTTTCCGGACTATAAGCCGCTACTTTTTTCCGACACTTTGAACCGTGCAGCTTAAACACCGGTGCTTCTCATTTATCGGCGGCACGAAGCTTGTTAGCTTTTTACAAGCTAGCAAGCTCCGTGCCACCGATACATTTAGCGTCGTCACATCAGACCCGGTCAGAGTGGACCACATGAAACTGTTTGAATAAATTCAATAGCGGCTTATAGACAGGTGCGCTCAATAGTCTGGAAAATACGGTAATATCGAACAGGTTATGTCGTTAATATTAAGTATTTAGAGCAGAGCTTTGGTCAGACAATGACTCTGACGTTTTCATATTGACCATGTTTACTCTCTTAGTTCAGCTTGTTAGTTTGTTAACATTTTCTAATTACCAGACTGTAAATAAGAGATGAACGTAGTCACCAGGAGCATCCCCATGTTAGAGCCAGAAGTGACCATATTTGGATATAAAGGGAGGAGTGAGGAGCCAGAGGGCACTGTCCAATGTGTATGAGACCAGACTTGTCAATCAAACTAACCACACCCCTAAATCTTCCTCTTTCTGGATCCTAACATCTATTTAATGATGAAGCTATTTCCTCAAAACACATGCAACTATTCAAAATACAACCAAACTATTAGTGACTCATGAAATGACCGAACTTTTTGCCAGTTAGTCTTAACAATCACATCATGAGTCACAAACAGAGTTAGCTGTGTCCATCACTTTTCAGAGCTCAGTGGGAGTCTGGACTATTTAAAGCGTCTTACAGTATTTGGATGTGTTTTCTCGACAGTCAAATTGGTGACAATGTTTTTTATTTGCTTGTGTTTCTATTTATTTGCATGTGTTACAGATGGCGTCAGAAGAAAAGACAGAATATAACCAAAGGATGTTTCCTGTTTGAACCTACCGTATTTTCAGGACTATAAGTCGCTACTTTTTTCCAACGCTTTGAACTTAAACAATGGTGTGGCTCATGTATCGGCGGCACAAAGCTCGTTAACTTTTTACAAGCTAGCAAGCTCCGTGATACATTTAGCCTCGTCACATCAGACCCGATCAGAGTGGACCACATGAAACTGTTCGAATGAATTCAATAGCGGCTTATAGTCTGGAAAATACGGTAATCACTGAGATATTTCAGTCAAGAGTGAAGACAAATCAGCACTGATATAATACTTGTATCGCTAATAATAATTCAGACTGAGATATATGCATTTGAGTCCAAAGTTGGAGGTGAAAAGTTGGGTTTTTATTTCTTTGTGTAAAAGAAAACTTATGATCTTCATCAGCCTTGAGGAGGAGTGAAATACAATGTATCTTCTCCAGAGCAGATATTTCCTCCAATCTCCAACAGATTACATTAGACTCCAGGTAGTTTTCATTTTAAGAGACAGATCACCATAATAACACTTTGGCTTGAGATGACTGAAAATCACGGTGAGTCAGGGTGAGTGAGAGTTTGATGAGGAACTTCCAGCAGGGCCGATGAATGCTGCTCGTCTGCATTCAGCTGGTGGAATCGTGCCACCACAACATAATATTTACCTTTCACGAAGTCGCCTTTATGGTGGCACTAATTGATAGGTTCAAAAGCAGCAGTGTCAAAAAGCACCACACTCCTCTCCAAGCTGACTGATGACTAAGTATCAGTTTTTTGATTATACACATGAGGCTCTGTGGGAGGTTTGCGTCCAACACTTCCGTCAAGATGAAGGCTCATAATAACAGGAGCGCTGACTCCAGTGATTCATGTTTTCTGGGGAAGGTGCCTGTCAGATTTTCTGTTTTTATTCCCTCTGACCTTTTCACCCTCAGCGAAAATGCCGCTTAGCTAAATCACATTTTGACTGCTCAGCTAACAGAAATCAACATCAGTCTTTTATTTTTTTAAGCAAATACGTGTGGGCATATTTGAGCGCACATTCAGCTGACTTAATAGCATTTCTGTCTTCTGCCTATCTCCGAGAGTAATGCTGTGACTCGGGGAGGTGATTCCTCATGATGCTGCAGTCTGTGTCCTTTCCTTCCCCCCACTCATCGGTCTTTTCGACAGAGGATGAACAGTCAGTAAATCTGCCCTGTGGGAACATTCATTTGCCTGAAATGCCTGATTCATGGCCAGGTTGCTGAAGGGCAAACCACTTTAGCATAGTGACGCTCATGAGGTATGCACAAGGAGGATGACTGTGGGCGGCGAGCTTCAAGCGCTATGGGCGGGGTCTGGGGCAGTAAAATGCATATTTGCATACTGTGACTCGTCATGTAAGCACCCATGTTTACCTCAAGTCTAGATGTTAAATGGCTAAAGCGGTTTCACACACACACACACACACACACACACCTTTCCACGCAGAAAAGACAGATCTCTGCTTCCTACGATGTGCAGGTCCTCTGTTGATTGGTCATTCTGCAGAAGAGACAAAAACAAAAAAGACGATTTATATTTTTGCAAAGTAGCAGCTGGAAATCTGTAACTTTATATTAATGATGGTAAATTACAAAATAATCTAAGTCACAGTATTTTAACGTAGAGGCTAAATTAATGTACAGTCTATGTAACCTAAATGTTTTTAGTAGACTCTTCTGTATTTGAATTTTGAGTTGACTCAGAGAGAATTTTAAGTTACATAAACTCCATAATATCAACTTTATTTAACTAGAAAGATTTAATTATTTGTCATCTCAACTTAACTTCTCAAATTCAGCCAACTTAAAATTTTAAGGCAGCACTTGACACTAACTTTTCAAAGTTAAACCAGTTTGTTTTTTTGAGTCTGATGTGAGTCTGGCATCATGTTTTTGATATTAGTTCAGATTTTTGAGTTCATTGTACTGAGATTTATTAATGTCATACAGTCTAATTTGTTCAAGTTCAATTAAAAACACATACATGGTGCATTTAGCATGAATTTTAATTGTCGATTATTACAATAATGTTTTCATATAATCATTATCTGCTCAATAAAATTACTTACAATACAGATTTTGTTAAAATATGTATGTTTCAATGCTGTAGAATAAAACTACCACAACTTTCTTTCACTCATTAGTACATTTGATTTAATAAGCATGAGTAAAATCTACATTGCAGAGTTCTGTGTAGTGAAATGAAGACTTTAATGATGCTGTACTGAAATAAACTAAAAGTGTGTACAAGCTGTTTTTAATAAATCTTTAAGTGATGTAAGTGAGCTGGAGGTTACAGTGTAAGATTTGTTCTTTCAGCCACAATAAGTCACAATAAAAGGTCACGCGGTGGATTGAGAGACAGTGTTATACATGTCAAGATTATCTAGTGTTTCCCATTAAATTGTCTCCACTGTAAGGACTGAAGACATCATGAATGTAAGACGAATGCACAACAGAGATGTGTATTTTGCAACGACTACGAGATAAAATATCTTTCACGTACACCCAGACGTGCGCTGTCGGTCCCCGTGGGGAGGCACAGCGTGAAGCTTTGAAGAGTGACGGCTTTGAAGTGAGATTCGATCTGCTACAGATGCATCACTTGGATAAGAGCGGCAGCGGTGGCGGCAGAGGGAGAGACAAACTCCCAGCTACCCCGGGGGTGGGTCACATGACTCCATCATGACCACTGAGATTGACTAACACAGCATCAGACACTCTGTTCTCCAGTGTAGTAACAGCAGCTGTTACCTAATGTTGTTGTTGATGTTTATGCTGGTGTAGAGCCTCAGATTTGTTTGTATCTTTGTATTTTCATTTATTTATTATCAATTATTACCAGTTTTTAAGCTCATGGCTTTTTGTGTCTGCTGACCCCAGTGGCATGCTGTTGTATACATTGGCCCTCACAAGGATAAATTAGATGGAGAAGTAAAAACATTCTTGTATTTGCCTTTTAACAAGCCATGTGACATCCCAACAGTGTGGTTTAATTGAATTGGAGCTGACCTTGTAGCTACTTGAACCTCTCTGAAAGCCACTTCAGAAAATAAAAGCAGTGAATCCTCCCCCTGTGCGAGACGGGGAGTGAGGAAATGCGACCACATGCAGAGAAATATAAATCAGATCCTTTCAGATGTACTGCGAGCCAGAGTGCACCGCAGTATAACACACGACCGCGCTGACAATTGCAAAGTGCATTGTAAACATGGCTATATCACACCCCAGAGTTTATACGTTCCAGGTGTTAGACGCTGTCGTGAGATGTTTTTCTTGGCACCAACAACTGCACCAATTAGCACTGTGGTGTTTTCATGACCTGAGCTCTGCAGTCGCCTCACAGTTAATCGTCCTTGAGGTGTCCTGCCTGAGTGGTCCTCACTAAACATGAGCAACAGTGACATCTGGTGGCTGAGGATGATACGTCTTGTTGTTACAGAAGAGATGATAAAAATGGGGAAGTGTGAAGGATGAATATTTAGTTTGAGTTATCTTGATTAGCAGTAATATTTGACTTGTTTTGTCTATAAAACATGCAAAAGTGATGCTTCTCAAACATTTCCAGGATCCAGCGGGACATTCTGCGAACAGTTCAAACTTTATATGTTCAATTTCCTCTGATATAAACTCAATGAATCAGTACATTTCCACTTTGGGTGACATTAGTGAGCTTGCTTTGTTTTTAAGTGTTTAAAGGAGTGAGCACCTTTTTTTTTATTTTTTTTATCGTGAAGCAGGATGACAAAAACAGAACACAACAAAAATAGTGACAAAGGACATAAACAGTGGACAGTGAGCAGACATACAAACAACAGACAAAAACAAAGCTTGCAATCGTGATTTGAGTGAATTCAGGTTGTCGTGAGTATGGGGCAGGTTATATATATTGAAGGGTAAATGTTCATGATTAGTGAACTCTACTGGAAGGAGCATGATGGACATGATGGAGAGAGAAAAATAGTTTAAAAACAAACAAAAAAACAGGTAAAATAAAGAGATGAATAGATAAATGGTGCAGTGTCATAATTATATGAAACCTAATATAATAGTTTATATGACATACCTAATGTGAGATAACATAAAGCAATGTGTTTTCTAAAGTATAATATAACATAATACAATATAATATATATTATATTACATATATACATATAATATACAATATAATATAAGATAGTATGATGTCACTTATTATAATGCAATCTAGTACAGTATAACATAATAGGACATAATATAGTGTGATATAATAAGGTGGTATGACATAATATAGTTTAATCTAGTATAGTATAATATAATAATATTGCAACAATGGCTCAAGGTGGTGGGGGGGTGGGGGGCCAGACCCCGGCGGCATGCTCAGGGCCCCGGCGAGAAACGGACAGGGCAGCCTTTTTTTAACTGTTTACTCCCTCATATGATCCCTGAGGTCAGCTGACCAGATGCTCCTGGTCGTCCCGAGGTCCAGACAGAAACACAGAGGTGATCAGGCTTTATCTGAGGCAGCCCCCCAACATGAGGACCTCCCAAACATGGACATTTTTAAAAGTTGGCACTACTGACTGTATTATTATTTTATTTACTTTATTTATCATCTTTATTTTATGTGAGTCTTTTTTAAATCTCTGACTCTCTGACTCTCACACCTGTACAGCTCTGTTCTTCATAAATGTGTTCATATGAATAAAATTGACTGGCTGACCTCAAACTGCAGCCACTTCCTTAAATGGCTGGAGTGTTGGTAAAATAAATGCTGATTTAATATTCCCACTACCTGGAAAAATCGAGCACTTTATCTCTGATCACAGGCTTGTTTTGAGTGTGTTGCTTTGTGTCACATTTGTAACCTGTAAACAAGTGTTCGTTCTTGCAGTTCACCCACCAGGTAGCTCTTCAGACGGATGAACTCCACCCGCGTCTCCAGGTACCGGTTGGAGTTGCGTCCGAGAATCTTGATGGACTCCACCAGGTCCACGCAGAACTTGTAGCCTCCCTTCAGGACGCACAGCACCATGATGTTGTTGTCCCCAAAGTCGTCCATGATGTAATGCGCCAGACGCTCGATCCTGCAGGAGGACTCATTAATCCCAACATCAAGACTCAATTTAAAACTCATCCTGCAGGAGTGTGTAATCTTACCTGTTCATGATGACCCCGTGTGGGATGTAAACACTCTCTATGTCTTCGTGGTAGTGTTCGGGGTAAGTGAACAGGTCCAGACTGTAGCCCGGCCAGTCATCTTTTATCTAGGATGGACAGATTATAGTGACTGAAATGTTTGTCAGGTGACAGGCAAGACTTTTGAGGACAAGGAGAAATATATTCAAGACAATGACTGGAACATATTTGCAAACATTTTTTGTAGAGTAATGCATAAAGGCATTTTAAAACCTGTGAAATTCAAAGCAGATGACGACTGAGTTCACACATCTACCGGCTTCCTGTTAAGTTTTCAACTTAAGTAAAGCAGCATTAGCTCATCTGTGTACAAAATACTACACACATTCATTCACAGTTTAAGTGTCTAAGAACTAAGATTACAAGATCTATTACAAAAGAGTGAGGTCGAATAGTGCAAATAGTGTCACAATTATATGCAAATGCAGATGATGTTCTTCTATTCTATGTAATAAATTGTGAGTTTAAAGAAAATAGCCCAAAAAAACGCGGAAAAAATAATTCTTATGACCTAAATGTGTGAATTCAGCTTTGTTAAGTGTGTGTTAAACATACCGTGATTCCTCTCTTCACCCCTGTGTTGTCCATCTGTAGCAGTGCTGATGGGATGTAAACTACACTCCTCACTGGGTTTTAGGATATCAGATCCACGTGGCGGTGACCTTCAGTAGAGCTGAGTGAACACACATCATAGAGGGAATAATACAGGACAAGATGATGAGAAACTACATCAGACAGATCCTTGTATGAACTATAATAACCTGCTAGGAAACATTTCTGTTATTGTAAATTCTTTACTTACTGTGTTGTTGCTGTCTGTTTCAGCGTCTGTTCACAAAGCAAAGAGGACAAAATACAATCCAAAAGAAAAAGAAGCGAAAGAAGAATCCTGGTCAGCCGGCCACATGGGCTGTGCAATCACGCTCCAGTCATTTACGTAAAAGGAGAGCGTTGTTGTGGTGGCGGAGACTTACATGGATAATCAGCTTCATGTGATGCCATGCTGGCTTGTGACCGCATCACTGGCCACAGCAGAGGAATGAAAAAATAATTAACAACAAATCTACGAGTGTCTGTGCAATACATTTTATTCAGTCAGGATGATGTTTATTTTTTTGATATTTCGTTGTACATCACAGTTAGCTAAGAAAATACACTCTCAAGGCAGGAGATAGAGAATATTGTGCGGTTATTATAAGGTGGTAAAATTTTAAAGTTTTCCATGAAAAATCAATGATACTTTAGAGAAAGTAAAAGCTTTCTCTTGCTACTTAATGCAGACTGTAAGTAAGGCAATAAACCAAAATAATTACATTTGATTTGTGAGATTTTTTGTGCCCCTTCAATATTTCATTCATCACACCTACTATTATCTTCTGGTCAAAGAAAAGTATACAGTGAGTCCACCCCTGTGTAATATCACTAAAATCTTACAATGGTTATATTAATTCTAAATTGATGTGTGGGCTTTGTGTAATTCAGAATGAACAAAGTGGATGGACTGCATTGAAAATACCAGCCACAATGTACAAGCTTACAATAAAAGTTAATTCTTTATGTCATTAATGAACATTACATTGTACCAGCTTGTTTTTATACTTTAGGTTTAGCTTCACAGACCGCAGGAAATACTGTAGAAATAAACAAAACATACATTTAGTTTCTCTCGTGTATTATCTACTGCAAAGGGGAAGATACAGACATTTGATGCTGTGTGTCTCATCCCTTCTGAGACTTTTATTTTCCTAATCATTGAGCACGTAGACCGTTTTGAACCTCTCAAAGAGGCTGATGTTCTTCTCGAGCTGCTTCATCTCCTTTTCGAGTCTGTCCTTGCGGGTTTTCTTTGACAGGGTGTCAATGACAAGAGGGAGTCCCTGGTACTCGTGATGCAGCTCATCCCAGTTCTTCCGCAGACCCTAGACAGTGGATTAGTAAAAGGACACTCATGAATCACACGAGACATGCAGCTGTCCGGATTTAAGGAGGAAGCAGAAATCATTTAGAGGTATTGTGTATGATAATTGAGTGGAAAAATGTCTAAAAGGTGAATTCAAACTTATTAAGATAAAGTAAAAGTATTTCTCTAAAAACTTTAAATACATGAAATCATCCAATTAATTTCCCGTGCTGCTCCAGTTGTTCCAGATGTTTCGTATGATTCCCTGCTGCTTTTTTTTTTTTAGGGAAATAACTGCCATTGCGCAGCCATGTGTTTGACTACCTCCAGGATGGCTTGGTGCTCCGACAGACGTCTCATGGGTCCCTGCTCCTTCTGTTCTTTCATCAAGTTGTTGTACTCCTCCTGAGCTCTTTGTTCTTCTTCACTGCGCTCCTGCAGGTACTTAGGCACTTCACCATAATCCTGCAGGTAGAAATAGAAAACTTGTAATAAATAAAAACATGATTTTATTCTAGGTTTCCCGTGTTATCAATACCTTTCTCATGATGTACTTTGGGGCAAGTCCTGAGTTTTCCAGATGCTGCTTGTGTCTCTTGCAGATATCTACCAGTGTAGGCTGTGGCTTCACTGGCACTTGTATAGCTGACTTTACAAAGTCCTTCTTGGTGTGAATCCCCATAGGTGGGTTGTCAGTCCTCAGAGGAACTGGTGGTTTCCTCACAGTGCAAGAGCGGGTGGTTCGAACATCTTTGGAGCATTGTGACTCTGAAAGAAGGCAAAAAAAAATGAAGGCATCCAATTCACACTCACTGCTCAAAGGCAAACCAACTCTTTAATTAGGCAGTGAGTCAGAAAACTTACTTTCAGACAGTTTGGGCTCTTTCGAATGCTTCTTGAGATATTTATCTGGTGATGGCACCTCTACTTTCGCTGGTCCCATCATTCTCATTGAATCCTTGGCTAACTTGTTCTCCAGAACAACTGTCGGCCTGAACTTCGACACATACCTTTAGAAACAGCACATCTGTTACATTTCACAATTATTTCAGAAATCTAGGAAGGAAGAAAATAAAGCAGATAAATGGTTCATGATTCACTTATATTCATTCCAAAATAATACAAAATAGGAATATTAAGATAAGATTACAACTAAGAGAAGATTTCATGGAGGAAACCACAGTGAAAGTAAAATTAATTATTTTCTCCCTAATGTAGCTATTACTCATTTCTGAAACACGATTGAAACAAAAACACAGCGAAATATGTCTAACTCTGTCTAAAAAAAACAACAACTTTTATTCCTAATTTCTATCTGGTTTGACTGGTCAAATTTGGTGTCAAAGTTGGTTAACAGAGGTCAGCTGACATCTCAATGGTTTACTCATTGTGGTCTAGTTAGCCAGTTAGTTAGTTGGTTAGCTAAGATACCTTAATGTAATTTACCTCGGCGGCTTTGCTATTGTCCCGTCTTCCTTTGGTAGAAGGTTGTATATAGTCTGTGGGGGACACACAACATCAGACATGTTGAAAACTCTCAAACAGTTAAAAACGACACAGTGGTTTGCAAATAACGCTAAAAGCTGCACGTTGACCGAGCGAAGTAACATTAGCTAAACCTTTGTTTGACAACACAAATACGGGCAAGTTGCTAGGCAACCCTGGAGGGCAATGCTGCATTCCCTGACAATCGTTAAGTAGTAAATTTGAGGCGCACTTTAACGTTATCTGAAGCGTGTACCTACAAAATAGATGTTTTTTTTAATTTTAAATTCTGTTGGGATAGTCTTCTGCATATACTTCATTTTATTTGTTGAACTAATAACTACGTGCGTATGTAAAGTACATCGGTACTACGTTATTAGCATCTCTGTCACTTGAATGATATTATTCGGCCGCCAATAAAACCTTAACATTGTTTTTTTTTTTTTTAGGAACACCAGGTTGTCGAAGTGTAACTAAATCATATCTTCTATTTTAATATTAACGTCCTTCAAATTGTACTTTCGTGCTCAGTATTTCCAGATTACGATTTTCAAACGTGTACCTGAAAGCAGCATAGGGTCAAGAGCACTAGCAGGTTTCGCTTTACATAAAGTTGGAAGTTGTATTGTTTCTAAATGGTGTTATAAGCGATTGCATTTGTTTACAATGCATAGTAAAATAATACATTAGGAAAATATACATCGTTTGTGTATTTGCAACAAATACTTTTCGAGCTTCCCTTGGCAGATTAATTTTGTCCCTTCAGACTGACCGTAGTTGTTTGTAGGGACAGCAGCTTCCCGTCAAGCATGTTAATAGTGGTGCTTTCCCTACTTAAATAACCATAAACCATATATCACAGCGGACTCTAGTAAAACATTTATTAACGACGTTGAAGTGCGGGAAGCCACCAGTCATTTCACGTGAGTGTCTCGCCCATTAAAAGTAGGATTTATGGTGTCAGGTCACTCGCTACTGTCCTGGCTGCAGAACACGTGAAAGCTGCAACTGGCAGCACTGTATCCACAGACTGTACACAGCCTGTGATGATATCACAAACTGAACAACTTTATTTATAATTTTATAAAATGAAGATGAAGTTAAATTTAAGTCCCCTCTAAATCTATTATCTATTGTAATGCAATATTGAATTTATTATCAGATATAATGTTTACACTTAGAAATTTATTGCATTCAGATTGTACACCACACACCACGGAATATCATTGCATTGCATTGAGTAGTGCAACATCCATAAATAATACAGATAGCACAGGGTAAATAAAAACTGTTTACAAAATTACAAAAATTGTACTGCACATCCACATGAATATAATCATATAGTTGTAGTTGGTATAGGGTGCATTTCAGGGAACAGTAAGATAAAGTAATGATGATATATTTGTTGTTAGAAATAAAGAACTCAAAAATGGCTCTCCCTGATTTTGAGTAATGACAGTAAATGATTGATCAGGTGATAAGAACGTTTACAGACAGTGTTGAAAGTTGAAAGAGTTGAAAGTTTAGGTTTAAAGTCAAAGTTCTGTTTGACATTTACACAGTTAAATTAAAGAGCAGTTTTATTTTGTATGTTTTATTTTTTAAACTTCCTACCCCCTGAGCTGAGTCCATACAAAAGTCTGAATTGAACTGAATTTTCTTTCTTCTTCACAGGAGAGCTCTCCTCTGATTTCTGAATGGGTTTACTGAATGCAAGTCAGCTTGCAGTAAGAGCTGCCAGATGCTGTCTGAGTCCCCTCTCAGCATCTTCAAAATCATGGCTTTCCACCAAAACCGCCCTCCCCGGGGAGAAGAACATCCTGCTCATGGGTCCTCCCGGAGCAGGGAAGACCACAGTGGGAAAGATAGTGGCCCACAAACTGGGACTGCCTGTCATAGACGTTGATGACGACGTCTTGGAGACGACGTGGAAGATGCCCGTGGCTGCGAAGCTTGCAGAAGTCGGTGGAAAGCGTTTCTTGGAGGAGGAAGGCGAGGCTCTGTGCAACTTCTCCGCCTCTGGGTGTGTTGTTTCCCTCACGGGCTCTAACCCTCTGCACGCCGAGGCCATGCAGCACGTCAGACAGAACGGGCTGGTCGTCTACCTGGACGTGGACAGCGAGGACATCATACAGAGACTCGCCCGGATGAAGGTGAACAGGATAGTGGGTCAGGAGGCCGGGGTGTCCATGAGGGACATTCTCCTGTACAGAAAGCAGTGGTATGAGAAGTGGCTGGATGTGCGGGTGTTGTGTGGAGCAGGAGACACGGTGGAGGAGGTAGCAGAGAAGGTGCTGAAGGCCGTGGAGCGATATCACAACGACAATGAGGAAACCTATGTGTCGACGAGGAGTGACAGTGCAGGATCGTCCAATCAGAAAACAAACTTCAGTGATGTGGTTGTAGAGGGCCTGGCTGCAGATGGAGGCCTCTATGTTCCCAAAAATGGATTCCCAAAGATGGATGCACGCGAATGGCTGAGATTGGTGACGATGTCATACCCGGAACGAGCGTTGGTGTTACTTGAGAAGTGCATCCACCCGCTGGAAGTCTCTGCTTTGGATCTCAGGAGAATGATATTCAAAGCGTATGGGTCAAACTTTTCTAGTGAAGCAGTTGCACCTGTTAAACACCTCATCCACAACCAGTACGTCCAGGAGCTTTTTCACGGCCCCACCGCCTCCTTCAAGGACCTCGCCTTGCAGCTGATGCCCCAGCTCTTCGCCCACTGCCTTCCAGCCATGTGCAACTACCTCATCCTGGTGGCCACATCCGGAGACACGGGCAGCGCGG
>OOFC01046853.1:0-12500 GCA_900323345.1 Pseudochromis fuscus
TCCAGCAGCGGTGTCTTTAACCAGTCTTTACTCCTAATTACGCTACTTTATTTAAAAAAAAGTCCTTATTAGAAGCGAACTATTCTCGAGCTGTGACAGTCTTCAAGAGTGCACGAGCTCCATCCCGGTTACATTTCACGGTAAATGTCGGTAAGTTGTCTTCAATGTATGAATGAGTCCACACAGAAAACTTCTCTAAGTTTTCTCTTTTTTGCACGTTACACCAAAGTCGTCGGTTAATTAGTAACCTTGTAAAAAGTGCACTTTACTCAAAGAGCCGCAGCCATGCCCGTTTTCAGCAAACCGGGCTCCGGTGAATCACATCCCCTCTAACATGTTCGATTCCCGGGAGTCTCGTGATCATTAAAGCACCAACGAAACTACATTAAACGGGATAAAGTTGCAAATAAACACAAAAAAGTGCAACGATAAGTTAAAAGTTCACCACACTTGTTCACGATGCCTTCAGCACGAGCGTCAAGTATCAAGCTGCGCGCGACCTTTCCGTTAAAAAACATGTAATCTGACGGTTTCTTTGGCCTTTGAGTCCAGTTTTACTTATTTGTCTCCGGGAGAAAGTCCTCTCGACAGCAGGGTGTTTAGCTGTGGTGGCTCTCGGTCCTGTCTTGAGTCTGGTTCGGTGCTGTCACCCCGCCGGAGCAGGTCGGAGAGTGGTCCGCTAACCGTATTGTTTCGGTACCCAGCGTGGATCCGTTAGCGTCAAGTGACACTCAGTGATAACCACGTGTTCCTGTCAGGACTTTCAAAATAAAAGGGAAGGAGTCTTTGTATAGACAGGACGTAAGAGTCGACTCACATTTTGAAGTTGGAGTGTAGCATTCATTTTTTTTTAGATGGACCACCAGATCACTGTTAACAAGAAGAAACTTGTGAAAAAAATTACTGAGTACTTTGTGATTGAAAATGATCATTTTTGAATGGCACTGTCCATCAGTCTATCACCATCTATTGTTCACTATTTGCCTATCGCTATCTACCTGTCACCAGCTATTTTTCACTCTCTCATTGAATTTGTTGAACACAGCCAAAGACTCAAACCCGGTGATGTCACAGGTTACCATTATTAAACATAGCGCCCTTGCTTCAAATGAATAAAAATGAGTTTTTCTTTTACAATGGAACATTTGCAGTGGTTAGCACTGTCGCCTCACAGCAAGAAGGTTCTGGGTTCAAGTCTCAGCTCGAACCATCCTTTTTGGAGTTTATGCATGGTGGGTTTTCTCTGGTCACTCTGTCCAAAGGCATGCTTGTTAGGTGAATTGATCAGTCTTAATTGACCATGTGGGTAAGTGTGGATGGTTGTCTGTCTTGTCTGTGTGTTAGGACCATGCGATGGACTGGCGACCTGTCCTGGGTGTATCCCACCTCTCACTCGTTGCCAGCTGGGATAGGCTCCAGCAGATCCATGCAACCCAGTGGATAAGCAGGTATAGAAGATAAATGAATTAACAGATTGAGTAAATGATGTTAACTTGATTGAATCCATCATTTCAAGTATTAATGACGACATGAAATAGATCAATTATTTTTTATCAGAATCAGATTCATTGGCTGAGGATTTTGTTATTCATTGAAAGATTAAAACATGTTTCCTCCAAGGTGTGATAATTTAGTGACTTTTATTTTGAAGAATAAAGGTGTTTCCGGCATTGGCTTGCCTCTCAATGCTCTTACCAGCCGGACGGATGGATGTAGGAGTGGAGGAGGGAGCAGAGAGAACATGATCCTCCCCCTGCTACCGGGAGGTAATAGAATACATCACACAGACACACAATCTAGATAAACTACTGAGGAAGGTAAGATATAAGAGTTAAAACCAGCGTTATGTGTGGATACAATGACGTCACAAACCTACTATTCATCATCTAATCTGTGAATAGTTTATGCTGTTGGTTTCATTCAGGTACTTTGACAATCTTGTTGGAAATGAAGGAGCCCTAAAAAGAAACTGCAGAGTGTGTAGTGTTGTCACTGTTTTAAGACTGAAACTCATATTTCACTAAAAATAATCAATGTCTGAAATATATATTCTCGCCTTTCTCCATTCAAACCCCAAGCACGATGGGTCTGTGTGGTCCTAAGCCATAGGGATGCCAGGAGATTTGCTTTGAAGTGATGTTTTGTCAGTTCATTAATGCAGCTACTGGTGCTTGGTATTGCAGTACGTCCAAACAGCTCAGTGATCTTTTAGCCGAAGGTCTTTAAAGGTGCAAGAGGTGCCATACTCTGCTGATCATGCACAATGTTTACAGATAAATAACCTTTTCTTCTCAATATTTGAGCCTCAGAGCTTGAACCCACTTCTAATTCTGCTATTTCTCAAGCAGCTTTAGATGTACCAATGAAAAAGCAGATGGCAGCAGAAGTAGCAACAGATCCTTGGATATCTCCATTCATATAGTTCAGCACTTCACCGGTTTTGCTGACTGGAGGAGTTTTATCACTCAGGTTTTTCCCACTCTGTCATGATGAAGATCAACACCTGCTCTGTGTGAGTCATTCTGCTTCGCTGGTTTTCCCCAGGTGAGCAGGTTGTGATGGTTTGTCACAGGTAGGATCCATCACCAGAGGCTAACATCAGTCAGCCTTTGCCCACACACTGATGATTTCAACTGTCTTGGCATCAATAAGACAAACATGGGGAAATCCCGAGCTAACAGCTGGCATCCTGACGCTTTTTTTTAAGACTCGATTATTATTGTTTTGGCTTAAACTGAAGAAACACTGTCTCTTAACACAATGACCCATAAAAGCAGTGACAACCAGTATCATTAGAAAGCTTTGGTGCTGCAAAGTAATTCCAGTAATACACAACAAAGAAAAGCATTATTTATACATTTTGCTACAATGTATTTCACACATGTATCTGTGGCACAAATCCAGAAATCCATAGAGGTTTGTATTCTGTCTGTTGGGCTCTGTCTACAGTATTTTGTTGGTCTGTTTTGTTGTCTCCTTGTTGGTGGACCACCTGGCAGAAAGGCCACCTGCATGTCCACCAGTAAAGTTGCTAATGGATAAAGCATCAAGTGTACAATGCACACACACACACACACACACACAAAAGCTGCAGGTGGGTCCATAAACACATGTGAGTCTGGATTAGACTTGAACTGGTGGCTTGAATTCAGGTTCTTATGGCATCAGCTCCAAACACTAAACACCATCACCTCTTGGACATTTTGTTGTTATTTATATTACTGGGACACAGACTAACAACTGCATGATTTGCAATGGAAATAATTCAGGTGTGGCATGGACATGTGTTCACCAGCTCCCAAGAATGACACAGTTATTATTTGTTTATTTATTTATTTACATTGTTGTCTTTTACTCTCACAACAACAGAGGAAACGTCCCAGTATTCACCAATCAGAGGATTATTGGTTAATGTAACAATGCCACTTAATTTGTTAGTGCACCACTGCCCTCTGCTGGTGGGTGTGGTGACATGCTGCCATTCACCAAGTCCTGTACAGACTTATGAACTGAACTGACTTTTAAAATCTATGACTCAGTGGTGAATTTGTATTGAAAATCTACATATCTGCAACACCCAGTGATGAGGGTAACATCTGAGTGAGTGTGTACTTGCTGTAGATTCAGCAGCTGCAGGGGAGGAGTGATATGTTGATACCTTCCCCTTTTTGATTAACAGCCCACAAAGCTCTTCAATTTCAGCAGGTTTCCTCACTGTCATGCTGTAGCAATCAGCTGCGTAGTTTGTAACGTTTCTACACGAGCTCAGCAACATGCAAAGGTAAGCTTTGTTTTCTTTCTCTTTACATCAGAAACACCTCCATTAGCTCTCTGCACTGACATGGATCATCAAGAAGGTAAATTAGGTTAAGAGGTTAGGGAAATATCTATAAAGATCAATAAATGTTTTGGGCTCCTCCTCCTGTCTGAGTGAAAAGATGAAGTATGTAAGTTTTATAGATTCATGTCAGACATAATCCAAAAAGAGCATATGTGTTGTTTTAGGAAAGATACAAACCATAATGATCGTTTTATCTTTAAATGTCTCTCGTGTTGTTTCAATAATGAAGTGCTCAGCAAGTCGACCAGTGTGTTGGACCACAAGTGGATAATGAGCAGTGAGATGGATGATGTCTCCTAATGTGTTTCTGTGGAGACAACTAGAGGATCCTGACCTTGTAACTCATTTTCAAGAAGTTCTCTGAACAGTTTCTTATTGTCTTGATATTTAACTTGTAGTAACTAAGTGGAGCCACCATAAAACAAAGGCCATGTGCTGTCCTGGTACAATAACAAACAATAATTACAGTTCTGGGATGATCACTGCTAAATGTCGACAGTCAGGTTGAAACAGGAGATGAACGGCAGTGTTGTGTCTAGAAATCTGTCGGCCCATCCATCTACCTGACAGCGGACGTCTTTAGTTATCCTTACTTCATGCCCTCAGTATTTGTAAAGGTTGATATTCTGACTTGTACAGTCCTCAGGAGTCATACACTTCCTACAAACTGCAACCTCCTATTTTACCTCCATTTGCTCTTAACAATACTCTGGCTATTTGTAAAGAGAGGGTAGTTTTTTTTTTTTATCTAAATGAATTATTTTTTAATTCACAGGATAGAGTGGTGGCTCTTCTGGTGGCTGCTCATATTTTTCATATTTTATGATGGGTCCTGTCAAAGGAGGATGCCGACATGCCGACAAAATGGTGAGAAACGAGGTTCCTGCAAGAAACATTGTGAAGGAAAGGAGGCTCAACAACGACGACGTAATAACAGCGTGCCTAACAGAAAATGTGGTAAGAACTTACATATCGTAGGCTCCTTTGTTTGGAACATTACCCTTTGTATATATCAACAATTGAAGCAAATCTTTAATTTACTCTACAGAGCCTAGATTTGCGAGATGTTGCATGAATTATGCAACAGGCGTTTTTAATGAAGGAATACCTGAGGACTCTATCAAGTAAACATTTTTATTCTTTACTACAGAATGCATTTTTTTTAGTTTGTAAGGACCAGCAGGTTGAGTTTGAACTCGCATGTAAATCAAAATGATTCGTCTTTTCATTTTTTGGTCTTTTTCCACAAGTGCTCTCGAGACCCTAGAAGAAGTTCTGGAGGCAACCGAGGTGGAGGAGACCACAGATATGTCTGACCGCAACGTTGTGGCTGTCCTGCACAAACACAAGGGCAAATTCATGGGCCTTCAAATTTCTCGCAATGACGGGGAGGTAAAAAAAACAAAAAAACATGCAAATTTCTTTTCCTGGTAAAGACGATAATGGTGATGATAACAATAGATAACATCTGCTTATGCAATGTCTCTTTTCCTGTTCGTGCTGTGTGTGTGTGTGTGTGTGTGTGTGTGTGTGATCTAGGACACGCCAATCTCGACCATCACCAACAGGACAGTGAGCGTTCAGCTGCCGTCAGAGTTGAATCCTCAATCTAATGAGACGATTGTGTTCTGCATGCTCAACATCCCAGCGGTCAGATCCACACTTTGATCAGTTCTGTACAACAGAATGTGCTGAGTTACAGTCCACAAAAAGGCAGTTCTCATTTTGCATAGCATTTACACACATTTTAATCAGCGCATTCAGTTGGTTTTTGCAGGTTTCAGAACAAGTAAGATTTTTCAAAGATAATCCTGTACTTTTACTTTTAAATGGCACATTTTATAGCACTTTTTTGACCTTTGCTTGGTCCCAAAGTGCTTTACAAGGCCCCTCCCTCACACACTCCCACACTAATAGCTACAGAGCTACAGGCACTAGCCACCATTGGGAGCAACTTAGGTTTCAGTGTCTTGCTCAAGTCCACTTGTCCGTCCCCTCACCACTGGAGTACAGCGCAGTACATAGGCTGCACAGTTCAAGCTGTCCTAAAACATCAAAAGATGCTAATTCAGCTCAGGAGTAAAATATTATCAAAAGAAATTATAGTTGCAGCTAAAGATATTTCAATATATAACCGAGGATGTGAGAGAGGTGTCTTTTTAGTGGTTTCATATTATTTCATTTGTGAGCAATTTTCAAACCAGAGTGATCCTTTACTGTGACGTGTAGTTATGTTACAAACTATTTTGAAATGAAACGTGATCGTTGCAGTTTTCCCACTTCACCGTGACTATGAATTTGTTTCCACTTTGCTCTTCTTTGTACCAGCGAGATGATTTAGGTAAGTGGGTGAGTGGGTGTGTTTTTGAAGTGAGCGAACAAGGTCTGGTCTGTGTTGTTAAAAAGAGGAACAAATGTAAAATGTTGCAAACCTGTCTTGTCCCCGGTGTGTCATCATTGTTAAAACTAGTTGAGTTAACATGTTCAATATCACTGATATACTCAGTGATGACTCCAAGCCACTCATCTGAACACAGGAAGACACACTGTATCAAATTAACTGAGCTAAAAAAAAAGCACTTCTTCTTCTTACTTCTTTTTACATTTGCTGATAATATGAACAGCGATGTTTTATTGGTTATTTTAATGTTGAAACTAGTGAGATGTTTGTGATGACTGTTTGAGCTCTGGTTTAGAAAAAAAAAAGTAGGGATATGATCTGTGTGTGTACGACTGAAAAAGTGAAGGTAGGTGTGCACCAGCCACAGAGGAAGCAGTGTTTCCAGGAACAAGCAGACGTGTCAATTTCTGATGAAAGGCAACATCCTAAAACACAAAGCAGCAGAAGCAGGTGCTCGTTTAATCCTCACTGTTGCAGGAGCAATGCAAGAAATCCAACGTTCAGTACAAAGGTCTAATGAAGGAAAGTGTTTACACCAGTTATAATGAACCCATCATTTTTTGAATGAATGAATGAATGAATGGTTTATTTCGAACAAAAAAATTAAAATAAATAAAAACAAAAGGACGAAAGAAAAAAAGAAAGAAAGAAAGTTTTCAACACACTGTTAAATTTATTGTCTTATAGGCAACTTTAGGAGCCTCAAATGAACTGTATGAAAACAGGCTGGTGGGTGTGAGCGTGCGGGGAAGGACGATATCAGGACTGAAGCAGCATGTCAATATCACCATATCTCTCACCACAGCTGTTAATGTAACTACCTCATTT
The DNA here is from genome assembly GCA_900323345.1 of Pseudochromis fuscus. Taxonomy (NCBI): domain Eukaryota; kingdom Metazoa; phylum Chordata; class Actinopteri; family Pseudochromidae; genus Pseudochromis; species Pseudochromis fuscus. The sequence continues at coordinate 7,071 of OOFC01046853.1, forward strand.
ATTCTCATCTCACCTTGTTTAAACATTATTATTAAATGTTACGTAGTAAACTTTGTATTTTCTCCAGTGAAAGTTTGATAAAATCAAAAACGTGTCAAACATTGACCTCATTTCAACTTTGTTCCACAGGAAACCTATCAGCCTTCATGTCAGTTCTACAGTTTTGAAACCAAAAGTGAGTAACCTCCCAGTGTCACACCTCTCAGTGGAAATGTCTGAAAAAGTTATTTTGGTTTGTTATAGAGATGATAAGTTGGATGCAGTTGGTGTATTTCACATGTGACGTGTACATTTAGTTAAAATACTCAGTCCTAGTTATTACATTCTTATTCTATACTTGTGTAATTAGTGTACATTTCAATTTAAACTCTTATTTCTACACCTGCTTATTCAACGTTTCTGCATTTTCTTATCCTCTTATTTTGAAGTTATTTTAAATAATTTTGTACTGTGGACTTTTTCCTGTTTTCTGCTGTCGTGACAAAAATATTTCCCCGGCGTGGGATGAATAATCTTATCTCATCTTAATCTGTGTTTCTGTTTGACCTAACAGCATTTCATGAAACTGGCTGCTCCACCGTGAGGGAGTCGCATCAGATCACCTGCTCCTGCAACCACCTCACATACTTTGGTGTGCTCATGGTAGGATCCATCTCCAGGAAATACAAATGTATAAAGACGGGAAAATAAAAACTTCACCGGGTGACTCTGTAGCATGTGCTCCCCAGAAACAGTGACACACACACACACACACACACACACACACACACACTTATATTTATGAACTTCAGAGTAGATATTACCTTCATGTTGTAGCACACTGTAAGTAATATGACTTATCATTTGTTGTAAGTTATTATTTATACCTTCAACAGATGATGTGCTTTTCTGTCTGTGTCATTCCTGATGTTGCCACTTGATGGCACAAAAGTGACAAAAATAATAAAGTTATTCACTGTGACTGAATCTGTACCTATTAAAACAAAAGTTCAAAGGTTCACTTCAGTTCAAGTTTCATTAAAATACAGATGTTTGCTGGAAGTGAAACAATCACAAGTTAAATTTGTCATCATGTACAAATTAAGATTCACAGTTTGGAGTTACAGTGTATAAACCCAGCCTTAGTATACAATATTATAGCTACAATATTAGATGCTATTACTGTCATTTGGTCTTTTCCTGGTTTAGTTCTGTGTAATAATTTTTTATATTTTGATTTTATTTCTTTTTTTTGCACAGAGAGAAACCATCTTTAATTGTTTAACGAGTATAAGAATATGATTTTTTAGATTTTAGAGTCTGTCCTACGGAAGCCCTAAAAGGACGTGGTTCACTATATTTTTATTTTCTCCATTTTCCAATGATAAAGAGATAATTACAGTGGTTTTCTCGAAATCTCGAGTTATTTTTCTTGTTATCTCGAGAAAGCCGAATTATCTCGTTATGTCGAGAAAAGGACCTTCGTCATAACAAGATAATTTATCCTTTCATCTTTGAAAAAAACAAACTTTATTTTCTTGTTAGCTCAAGAAAACGAATTTTGTTTTTTCAAGATAACGAGAAAAATAACTCGAGATCTTGAGAAAACCACTGTAATTATCTTGTTATCACGGGAAAACTGAAAAAATAAAACATAGTTAACCACGTCCTTTTCGGGCTTCCGTACTGTCCTATATTGTGAGTTTACATTTACACATAGGCAGCAATTTATACCAGATCATGTGAAGCAGATTTTTAAAGCTGCCATGTACTTTAATCTAGTGTAATGTTAATAGCTACAATCTTAAACCCACTGAAATGTTAGAAAGTAGAAGTATAAAGTATCTTGAAATAGAATTACCCCAACGAAACGTTTCATATGTAACCACTTAGTACAAGATCATTTAAATTTAAAGTGTCAATATCTCTGATTCAGTTATTTTTATGTTTTCTCCACAGATGCCCTCCACAAATCTCCCACCACCTGAACACCAGGAGATTCTGTCATACATCACTCTGATTGGCTGTAGTCTGTCTCTTTTTGCCCTAATAATTACTGTTTTGATCTTCATCATAAACAGGTGATTTACTCCGATCGTAGGATCTTTCGTTCCTCTTTAGTTCCTCAGCTGAAATCTTCTTCTTTCTGTGTTTTACTTTTTCTTTGAGACACTTTTGGTCCATTTGTTGCCTCCTCTCTCAAACATCCATCACTTCCTCCTCTAGTTCATATTTTAAAGCTTCTTACAAACTCTGCACAGATCTCATCACTCACCACACATCACCTCTCCTCTGTCTGGCAGAAAGATCAGATCTGATGTCTCTATAAAGGTCCACATCAACCTCGCCATCGCCCTCATCCTCCTCAACCTGCACTTCCTGCCCAGCCAGGCGGTGGCGGCGCTGTCCTCCCCCGGGCTGTGTCTTTACGTGGCTCTCATGCTTCATTACTCCCTGTTGGCCACTTTCAGCTGGATGGCGCTGGAGGGCTTCCACCTCTACCTCCTCTTAGTCAAAGTCTTCAACATTTACATCAGGAGATACCTGCTGAAGCTCAGCGTGGTGGGATGGGGTGAGTGGCGTTACCTTAGCCGGGGAACCGACAGCTCGTCAGCAGACTTTCACTTTGCTGCGTTCTTGTGTTGTAGGTGTTCCTGCTGTCATTGTGTCTCTGGTGGTGATCATAGACAACGGGGCTTATGGCCGTGTCCCGATGGACTTGTCCAACTCCAACAGCACTGTCATGTAAGAGACAAGCAGGACGATATTTGCAAGCATGACTAATATTTACCTTACCCGTGTTAACTGTTTTGCATGTGTGGGTCTTTGTGTATTTGAATGTTTGAGTGGAGCTGATCCACAAAAACAAGGAAGAGACAGACTCCATGTCACCAAGCATCAGACAGTGAACTAACTCCAGAGACACTTTGACTCCATGTCGCTAAATGTTCATGCACCAGAACTGACATTTTTATTACAGAAGACATTTTATTGTCATGCAGTGTATAGGATGAAATCATCACCTGTGCCCCGCTCTGTGTAGATGCTACATCACCAGTGACCAGGTGAAGATCGTGACCACGCTGGGAGTGTTCAGCCTGGTCTTCCTCTTTAACCTGATCATGTTTGGGGTGACCATCAGACGTGTTGTGGGCCGCCACCAAAGCAAAGAGGTGCGAGTCAATCTGCATTTAAAATGAATAAGTACAGTCACGATCCAAACTTATCACTTTAAAACACACAAACCACTGCTTCCCTACACTCCTCACAGGAAACATATTACACTATTACCATTATTCCTTATTTTTATTTAAAGGTTTTGCTTCACTGTAAAAGGATACAGACATGTGTTTGCATTCATGATATTGTTCATGTGATGACACAGGCTCTGTAGCAGATCTAGTCTCCTCTGGGGTCTCTGACTTGTAGTTTGTCTGTTTGACGTCTCATTATTTGCCAAGTCAGTTTGGGCAGAGAGACCAGGATCGAGCCAAGCAGGACGTCTGCACCGTGCTGGGAGTCACCACTCTGCTCGGCATCACCTGGGGCCTGGTCTTCTTCTCCTTCGGCCACCTGACCACTCCTGGACTTTACCTCTTCTGCATCCTGAACTCAGTGCACGGTCAGCACAACCTGTGGTTCACCTCTGTCACTGTAACTCACTACACTGTGTGTTTGTGGAACCATGTGTCTTGTGAGTGAGTGGAGAGCTTCATGAGCATCGGATGAATATTTGAATACTATTGTTGCCACAGTGTACAGTTTAGCAGGGTTAAAAAGAAAAGAGGAGGGAAGTCACACATCTTTTGCTGCAGGTGCATCCATCAGACTAACGTTGCTCAGCCTTTTAAAACAGTACATGATCATGGAGCACAGCCACTGGACTCACTGACTTGCTGAATAATCTCCAAGACAGATCAATTTATCAAAGTGTGGAAAAAAAAAATCTGCAACGCAAAATTAACCTTCGGCAAAAGCTGGTGTCAGATATTTGAAGGAACTGTGTCCGAGTGAGGTGGTGCAGATCAGCAGTCTCTGGATTTCACACAGTTTTCGAATCAAATTGATAAAGTACATGTTTTTACTTGCATCAGATGTGAATGCACGTGTTTTAATAACCGACCACAGTTAGAGTGTTTATCACTGGTATTTGCATGATTTGCATGATCCTCACCTCCTGCACACACAGACTAAACCTGGACTTTCTCTCACACAGGTTTCTTTATTTTCCTGTGGTTCGTGATGTCTGTGAGGAAGATCGGACACTCTGCAGCTCAGACCAACAGCAGCAGCAGCACCACCAACAGCTGAACCCAACCTTATCTTATTCTCACTGGAAAGCACATTGAAGCATTTGTTTTGAAGAGTGCTCGATAAATAAAGTTTATTATTATTATTATTACATCATCATCAATCTGTGTGGACTGGGGGATCTGTGCAGCAAAAACATTTGACGATATGATTGATATTTTAGACTGTGATGTTTCAAAGTGCAACAATGTACAAAAGGATCAAACATTTCAGCTCATTCTAACTCATGTAAATCAGAGCATTGAATATTTTAATCATTTTCAGTAGTAGTACCACAAATATCTTTTCCATGCTGAGTATTGTTGTTGATGTAACCTGCTGTTATTGCTACAGTATAAAACACTTGAGAGGAGGGTTTATCTGATCCCAGAGCAGCTGAATGGTTTTTATAATTGAACTTTTCCATGTAAATCTGCTGCATTTTGTTTCTACATTTAGTTACAGCTTTTGACATAATGTATATTAAACTGTGTTTTGTCTCTGTGGACATTTTGTTGAACCTTGAACTCATTCACTCAACTCTGCAGTGTCAGTTTATCAAGTATGAACAACAACAGATATAAATGTGTCTTTAGTGATTTTACACAACAACCCATGGTTAATAGAGGTGATGGTGTTTCTGCTGACAGACCTGGATTACCACATGACGCCACAGGTTCATCTCCACTAGAAATGTAGTCATTATATCGCCCCGATGAAGAATATTTGCATAAAACAAACATCCTCCAGGTCCGTCACAAAAACAACTGTGTTTTACTCAAAGCTTCCAGTCGTGAGCTCGTCTGGTTCATCGAGTTCATATCAGAGGAAAAAACTTTTCTGTGTCGACTAAATCTTCATGTAAGTTGGTCTTTGTTGTAAATATCAGTTTGGAGGATGTGTTGTAAATGGATTTCTTCAGGTTTCCCCGTTAAACTGGACACAAATGTAAACTTTGGATCAACAGTGAATCTCAAAGCTCTGTTGTTTTTCAGTTTTAAATATTGGAGTTTCTGTAGTGTTGCAATGAAGAGAATTTACTTCACAAGTACAGAATAAATTGTTAAAATCTGTTTCTTCTTTGAACATGAGATTTACTTAATATATTTTTAAACTTGAACTGGAACCTAAGTTTGTTTGATTTGAATCTTTATCACTTAA
>OOFC01046855.1:0-13631 GCA_900323345.1 Pseudochromis fuscus
TCTGTGCCGCCGATACATTTAGCCTTGTCACATCAGACCCAATCAGAGTGGACCACATGAAACTGTTTGAATAAATTCAATAGCGGCTTATAGACAGGTGCGCTCAATAGTCTGGAAAATACGGTAAGTTAGGTTGAAAACAGGAATATTTAGGGGCCTACATATCTCCAATGAGACCAGATCTGAACTCAAATGTCCTCAGGTGCAAGTGTCAAACCCGCCTCCTCCCTTTATTCCCAAATATGGTCACTTCTGGCTCCAAACAACCAACACGGTGACGTTCAAATGCCAAACTCCTGGCTTCAAGTCCACAAACCAACGGGTGGTGACACATTAGCTCCATTCACTCTATATACACTCTGTCTTAACGTGACAGCATGTTGTTTTCCCTGATTAATCAGATGCTCTCTTTGCTTTCAGTGTTTTGTGTGAAGAAGAAAACAAACCATTCATTAAAAGACAAACATCTACTCCTCCTATTGTCAAACTGTTGTACAGATCCACTGTAAATCTTGAGGCTATTCGCTCAATAAAGACAAAGTCATGACGACAAACACCTGGATGTAGGCTTACATTCATCATAACAAACATGTCTCACACATATTGTGCACAAGCGCTGTACACATGTCCAAACCTTCAACAGTTCTTAAGATATCATATTTTTACAAAAGTTTAAACCACTACACATAATCTTTTCAATCTCGTGGTGTATCTAAGCCAATAGTTATCACTGAGAGAACATTTATACCCCATCTGTTTAAGTGAGCAATGTTATCTTTATGGAAAGCAGGCTGTGAGCTTTGCGTTGCCTGGAAGCACATGTGGGATGAGATAGGAGACGGATACAAGAAGATGGGAGACAACACAGTGCACAGAGCATTGAAGCAAAAAAGCAGCAAGGGAATATGTCAAGAAATCAAAGCCCAGACAAGTTGAAGGGGAGAGGATTCAGATGCACAAACATACACTGTGTTTTTCTCAGACCTGGAGGTGGAGGAGCGCAGCTCAAATCAAATTCCACTTAGCTATTTTCAAACTTGGGTCGGCTCTCACTGTTTTTCACAACACCTCAGTCTGCCTCAAAATGGGGCGGCCTACCCTGTAACTGACCCACTTGTGTAAACTGTGATGTTAACTCGAAAGGCACACACAAATGCATGTCTCTTTAAATACACAAAAGCAACCACAGCCTGCGTATCTGAAAACACAAGCGCACGGTTTGATGCTGTTTAGATGACCTTGGCATTTTAAGACATCAGGATTGGCATGTCAGAAATGAGAAGCTGTTTCATTAGCCGACACTTCTTCTTCTTTTTACCTTCACTAAAACATTTTTTAAAAATAGTATCATTATGCTCAGTGATGCTTTGGGTCGGCTCCATATTTATTTCATAATAGGTCTTGGTTTGGACAGAATATGACAGTTCACTGATTACCTTTATTCATTTCTCTCTTAATGGTGATGATGATGCTGAGAGATCTTGACATTTTTACTTTTTTTTAAATATTTTTTTTGCACATATTTCCTCTGTTAAAGCAAAATATTATTTTTTCAGTCTAATTACTTCCAAGCGTGTGTTCAGTAATAATTCCTCAGAGAAGAATATTTGTATCTGCTGTGTCCCACCTTTACCCCCTCTGCTCACCAGTATGAATCCCAGCCAACGCTGCAGCTCGCCACAGGGGATTTTTGCATGATTTCATCAGCGGCACTGACGGCAGAAACTTTTGAATTATTTAAATTGAACATCTGCATTGTCGTCGACTTGTTTTCTCTTTCATGATTGAACAGTCATCTGCCAGAAATGCATCTTTCCCTAATGTGTTTTCGATTATCTCTCTTTTTTTTTTAGTTAGGGCTCATTTTTTTAGTGTGTATAAATTTGAGGGTCATTTTAAAATGTTGATGGCAGAGCTGGGATCACAAGAAGTGTGCTGAACCTATTCCTAATGTATACTTTTTTTCTTGCAGGATATTTGCCTGAGCTCCTTGATGTATATGTGTCACATAAAATAATAAAATAAATATAACGGCCTACGTTTTCCATAATGTCCTCAGATGCTTGAAATACTTCTGCTGTGCCAAGTGGTAAATTCATATTTTGTAACGGATATATTTTTACACAGTGTAATATGGTTTCTTACAGATGTCTGCATGGTTTCAAATCAGCTGGTTCACCTTCATTGACAGAAGACACTCTCACTATAAATGTGGCAAATTAATTTCAGCTATAAACACACTTAACTAATAAATGTAACTATTAACTGCAACAGCTTTCAGATTTCACAGTGTGACCATCAGTAAGCAAAAAACTAAACAAACAACAAAAAGCTGACACATGCAAATTAGTTATACAGACCTACGCTAATTAGAGGTGTAAAAAAAGAGGTGTATTGTTCACTTCAGCAAAGCGTCTTGATTGTAGCCCCAAAACATGTTCTTGTCTTCCTATATTTATAGAAAGTAATTAGACCCTGTGACAGCAGAATCAATCATTTATCACCGCTGCTCACAGATATTGTCAAGATCATTTTGATGGTTTCACTGATAAAGACGAGGGGACACGAAGGTCAGTTACTTTTTGAAGAGAACATCTACAATTAAGAACCATAGGCCAGTATTAGAGCTCGCTGAAATGAAAGTTATCTTTGTAATTACTCTGCACTTGCTTATCTCTGTTGATACTGGCACATGGCAGCCTAGAATCACGATGAGACGGGATGACATTTGGCTATCCTTGTTTTGTCATTTCCCCACTTCAGTAAAAATATAAACAACGTTTACAGTTTGTCCTCAGCTGCTGAAAACACTTGACGGTGTGGTGTAATTTGCATTGATGGGTGGCAGGGTACACTTTGTTACATTAGCTTAAAGAAAAAAGAAAAGACTAAACATATCTAAACAGGTGATAAAACATAGAGTGACATTTGTCCTGTAGCCATAGTAACAATCAGTGACAACATCACAATCACATATGTGTTACTATCAACATACAGATTTTCCCATGCTGCCTTACAGCACCTGAACTTATTTATAGTACCTACCCTGGTCTACAACTATCTCAGTGCTTGATTTGCATATGCTGAATTTAAGCTCCGTAGCAATACACAAGGACACAAGTCCAAAGGTTTAGCAGCAAACAACAATCTATCATGGGACTACACAGCACCTGCTGAGACCCAGATGCGCTGAGGCACTTTTTTACAGGGTGGCTGGTGGAGCGTTCCCCAAGGGACTCAGCCTACAGCTGTGACAGTGGCTACAGTGCATCTGCCTGATCTACACATCCCAGCCCTGCACTGCCGGTTTACATACAGATGTGCAAAAGCCAGTCTGGAGCACTCATGTGTATCCCCCAGCTTTATGAATAGAATATTCACATAGGAGGACAGAAATCTGAAGCGTGAGGGAAATGGAGAGGGCGCATCAGCCTCACTGCCAGGCTGGAGTACGCTGTCTGACACTGTGGAGCAGCCGGCTGCTGATAGGTGATTCTCTGTCTGGCTACAGGACAAAGGCAGCGAGTGTAGAAATGAATGAGCTGACTAATCTCAACTGTCCGATCTCTCTGCCACACATCAACCACTATGCCGCTAGTATTTTTTATTTTAGTATCAGTATTGATAATAAACATCTGATGATTTTGTGAACAGAATTGAGAAAATGCCATAGGCTGCTAAAGGAAGTGTTCATTTAAGTGTTCATAAATAGTGTATTTACCAAATCATTTCAGATTTCTTCTTTCTGAAATACAAGCTGCAGAAAAATATAGCAAATATGGAATTTTCTAGTATCTTAAAATGATGAACACACACACACACACGAACACACACACACACATACTTGTTCAGCCCACTTGTGGGGCCCACTGGAGACATGCATTTTGTCCCCAAAATTGAGACATGTCCCCTCAAAACACATTTATGTTCCCACACTATGAGTAATACACACACATACTTGTAATTCTACCTTTGTGAGGCTTTGACATAATGCACTTCCTAGCAGTGTTTATTTTGTTGACGAAGACTGTGACGGAAAATAATCGTCAACGAACCTTTTTCATGGATGACGTGCTTGTGTTTATGCAAATTGACTCAAATGCAGCGGCTGACGCAGCGATCAACCTACCCTCAAAAGATTCACTCTTATTGGATTTTTTTGCAACTTGTCCCACAAACATAATAGTTTGGATTGGAAATCTTCTCCGTTTGTCCCACTTTCGTCCCTAGCCCCTTACCCTAATTCCCACCATCACAACTAAACCCTAACTCTAACCTAAATCTATTTGTAACCCCAACGCTAACACCAAGTCTTAACCATCAAATAAGTCTGAAGAAGTAAGGACCAGACAACAATGTCCTCACATTCCGAAAACGTCCTCGCTCTGTTGGTAAAAAGAGTTTTCCAGTCCTCACTTTGCATCACGCACAAGAACACACCCACACACCCAATCCCGTTTACCATATGCAGGTGCACAAGCATTATTTCATGATTGTAGCAGATTACTGCAAATCAAATGTTATATTATTTCAAATACTACCAGCAGCACTGTGATGTTTTATCCTGTTTATGGTAGATAACATCAGTCTAAGTGAGTCACAGGAGGGAAAGCATTTGCAGCATCTTTGCCAGGTCATAAAATCCAGTGTTTGTCCCGAGAAAGACAGAAGCACAGGAGCAGAAAGAGTTTGTCTGAGGAACAATGCTTTGCTGATTCCATTTTTTAGCTGGTGAATAGTCACTGCTGCTGCCTAGATTGTCCCATTTAAAAGCTGTTGTTAGTTTCTATGGTGTTTTCAAGCAATTGGCCGTTTATGCATGCAGCCTGATGCATCATTTGTGACTCTTCATGGCACCATATGTGCTGTGTTTTGGTTGTCCTGGATTCGTGGTACTTAAAAGCACTGATTAAAATGTGTGATTTGATGTGATTTGTCAGAATCAGAATACAAAATTATCTGTTGCAGACTTTTACCAGATAAAATGTTTGACTGTGTTGTCTCTTCAAATAATGAACGCTCATCACTAGCTGGCCTGATGACAGCAGGAAATGAGGAAAATGCTTAAAGGAAAAAAAAAATGCTTTTGTACAAAACTCAATACATCTGCAGGTGTGGCGTCTCATCCAAGGCTGGTTGTGGTCAAAACATACATACAGCCAGATAATACTCGAATGTGTGGAGAAAGATACACAACCTGTCACATGAAGGCAAATGGCCTCGAAGCCTCGAAACAACCAACCAAGTGCTGTCATTTGTCGAGTATCTTGCCAGCAGCGGCCCAGAGGCTCAGCCTGTGTAAAACAGACATTTGCCCAGAGGCCCTTCTCTTTTTTTATTCTTCTTGTTCTTCTTTTTATATCTCTCTTGTATTTTATGTTCGGGAATATACCGCTACTTTTTCACCTGGTATCTTACAGATTCTGAAAGCATCTGCTTTCGTTAGAAACCAGGGCAAGACGAGCGCAAAAGAAAGATGACCTCAGCTTCGGTGACGCCGTGGAGTCTTCTTCTGGTTTTCATGCCTCCTGCAATCTGCAAGTAAGTTGATGTGCCTTGAAGTAGAATGAAAGACACACAGCTACACAAAATCAAATCACAAACACACTAAAAAAAAGTAGAAACTGACCTCCATATACAGCAAAACAGATGCCAAAAAAAAAAAAAAAATCTTGAGACTGTGAGGTTTGTCACATCTTTTCTGGCGTCCTACTTAGAGTAAGAAAGTAGCCTGTGCCTCAGTGTACATAAGTTAGATAAAAATAAGTCACAGGCAGTATGGGTGTAATGTTAGTAACATACTATACACACCATTTAATGACTGTTTTCACACTTCTACAACACACATAATTACAATCCCTTCAGCAGATTCCTTCCAGGTTTGGTAGAAGTCCCGTGTCATGAATATTCACAGAGGTGGACTGGAATCGACAAACATATCGAACCATCTAAGCACAGTTTCTCTTCTGAAATGGCAAAGCACTGCACTAAGTTCATGTTAAGTGTTTCATCAAAGAGAATTGTCGGCAGGTTTCTTTTCACGGCCAATAGAGCTGTTGCTGGCTGTTGCTGTTGTTGCCCAATGGTGCTGCTGGTTCCAATGCATTGTTCACATTCACATCACATGTTTGAGCATAGTCAGTTCTGGTCAAACTATCACGGCTAAATGCTGCCTGCTTAATTGTACTCGTAAGCTGGAAAAAGGTAGAGCGATGCATGGAAACAGAACCCAATGCTAATGTTTAATTAGAGCTAATTGAAAGCAAATCATTGTCTTTTTTCCACCAGCATGTACACAGCTATAAAGTAAAGTATTTGATTACAGATGTACTGGTACTTTCCACAGAACAGACATTGCCACAGAGGTTGAGACTTACATCAAATGAAGACAATGTAAGGCCTTTTCCATCATCCACACAATTATACACAACTAACATCAACGTGCCCGTGCATTATTATTATTACCGTTCATCCAACTCATGTTGTTTTTGCTTCTCATGTACATGGAAAATTATTTGCATTTAAATCTAAATTGCTATTTATGTTTTGCTGAGCTTCTTGGACATTGCTTGACTATTACTGACAGAGTATCTATGCTTATATTAATGGTCCTAATGGAGGTCTATACCAGGGGTCGACAACCCGCGGCTCTTTCATCACTTTGCAGCGGCTCCCTGTGTCTTTGGAAAATATAATATTCATTCAATTTAAATGTATTTTATTTCATTTAGTTTTCAATGTAATTCTAAACGTGAAGATTATGGTGCTCATGTATCATTAAAATCAAATGTTTATTTTCTGTTTTTATTTTCTTTGCTACTCAAATCACCAGCAACAGCACAATATAAAATCCAGGTCGACTGTGCTTCAGACAACTGCACTTTTGGTAAATGGTAAATGGAGTATGTGATAACCCCAGAGGGAATGTCTGTCTCCTTGGTTCCTCCTCTGCCTCTGTCTCCGCCTCTTTCCCCAGGTAGCCAGTCCCGTGCGACAGGTATCAATCAGGAGGGCGGAGCTACCAGTTTAAATTGCGTGGCACCTGATGGACTCTCTCTCTCCAGCTCCTGCCTGCCGTGCTGCTGCACACTTCCTTGTTCTTTTGTGTTCCACACTTCGATCACGAACATCATTTCCATACATCCATGCACTCATTCACACTACTGAACTCTCTGATTACAGATATAGGCTACACTTGTTTGTGCGTTTCAGTTGTTGATGTTGTTTCACTTGTTTAATAAATATATCATTTGCCGGCATTCCTCCTGCCTTCCTTTGTTTTTGTCAAGATCTCCGAGCCGGTCTTGACAAGTATATTTATATAGCCCTTGACCTAAGCTAGGTCCCAAAGCGCTTTACATGACACCTTATTCACCCATTCACACACACACACTCACACACCAATGGCTACCGAGCTGCCATGCAAGGTACTAGCCACCATTGGGAGCAACTTAGGGTTCAGTGTCCTGCCCAAGGACACTTCGACACATGGACAGGATGAGCTGGGGATCAAACCCACAGTCTTATGATCCAAAGGGGACCCGCTCTGACACCTGATCCACAGCCTTTTATTCAGCGCTGCAGTAAAATTACACAAAAACAACAGCCTGTAATGTTTCCTTCCTCGGCAGAGCTAACTTTCACTCACTCCCATTATGCTGTGCACTCACCATCGCACACAGAACTACAAAACAAAATCCCCGCCTCCTCATACATCATTACCCACAGACCACCTTCTTAAAGGCACAGGCTTGTAACACAGGTAAAGTGAACGAGTGAATCGTGGGATGGTGGGTGGATGTTGTGGCGTTCACACTGCTAACTAGGGGCGGGTGGTGTATCTGCTAGCTCGTAACTTGGATTTTTCTGTCAACTCAAAGCCAAAAATCGATCCTGCGATGCCTCGTATCTCAGAAAACTCTTAAGTAGGGACACTCGTAAGTCAGGATATCACTGTCTTCAAAATGTTTATGTTGCATGCAGAAAACAAGGTCATTGATTTCATGAATGCAACACACTAAGGTTTGTTTAAATACATAGAATTAAGGTTAAAAAATGTATATATATGGAGTGTTATCTTCATGTCAAAAGGGTTTTGCAGCTCTCTGTGTTTTCTTTTCTGTGGGAAATGCGACCAACTTTCAGTGCCTCTTTCAGTGTCTAAGGTTGCCGAGCCCTGCTCTACACTGTATGTTGTTTTATATTTGACAACACAATTTTAAAATGAAACAATGGATCAAAATCAGAAACTCACAACTAGAGTGAAAACCTTAGTTTCAATTAAATTAAGTTTCAGTAAATTTTGAAAACATAATAATTGGGGTTTTAAACAATAGCTGATTCAAAGTACCTGTTTAAGGTGTATTTCAGACCCACATAGTATTTATAATTATTAAAGGTACTAAAGCTAAATACCCTCTTGTTGATGTGGAAATCAGAGTGGTCCAGCCTTCAGCTTGATAACATCACAGCTCTGACTCGACCACTTTGAGGGGGAATTACTTTGTATTAAAAGTCATGTAATGGTGCAGTGACACAGATCAGCTCCTCATGGTTTACATCTATCTTCCTGCAATAGCTGACGATTGCTAAGCAACCAAGTCTGTGTTATAAAGGGGCTTCACTGTGCATTCAGAAACACTATACTGTCACTGCACAACACGTGTTACTTTTTTTTATACCAGTTGCATCAGATGCCTTTTAACAATCTACACAATGTATTTATCTCAAACAGAAAACGAGATCCTGCTGCAACAAGCAGGCAGACCAACAGCAGCAGCAACAACTCCTGACATTAACTGTAGTATTCAGATTACCACTGGTTTCTGGCATAAGTTACCCAAGCAGTCGCCTGGCACTGAAATCCAGTGTTTTCTAACATTACAAACACACTGCTCATCCTGCACTAACCACCCAGTACTGAGAGCAGACTGTAGAGGGACACTCTGCTGGACAGGTGGACATCAAGGACACATACACTAACAGATAATATTAAAATAATTCAGGGAAATAAATGATCGTACCATGAATATGGTTAAAGTCAGGACAGTATGAGGAGCTACTGTGTCTTGATGTTATACTAATACTAATTAACAGATGATATTGATGGCTGACACAGAGCAGACTTGCCTAGGGCTCTGGCTGACACACCTCTCACTTGACTGGGAGATTGCATGTGTATCCCTGGCTAATGTTAACAAGCCACTGAGGAGCACGGCTTTTGAATTACTGAAAGTCGTGTTTCTTCTCTTTTAGTAGAAACTAAAAAGTTTTCTTAACTGAAACTATTTCTTCAAGGTTAGTGAAAGATTGTATTCATGATTAAACTGTTAATCATCAGTAAATAAAAGACTGTTTGAAAGAGGTTTCCTTGCATGGTGGTGTTTTACCTACAGCGTTTTTTTTCCTTCTGTGAAATAATGACATTAGGACAAATTAACTCACTTAAAGTTACTGTCGGTGTTTTTGTTTGTTGTCCTGTGGGTCAGCATAATTAAAAAAAATATGTCCCCTGCCTCATTATGAACCTCTTGTAATTTCTTCACTTATTTCTGTCTCGGTGATGATGCATTATCTGGCTGGATGGGTGTATGTGTTCACAGGAGCAATGATAACAACTCCAAGGGTGCTTTGGTTCCTGCGCCTGGTGTTAATTATGTGTTGTCTCCTACTACACAAGAGCCAGACAGAGCTCAAGTGTTACCGGAGGCAGCAACGAGCGCGAATGTGCTAAAGGAGTGCGCTCGTTCAGGCTGCTCATTTCTTTAGTAAACCTCAACATTTGTTTGTGACTAAAAGGACGTCGATGTCGTTCATGAGCAGAATTGGCAGAAGCTTTATTCACATCATCGCAATTTCTGGAAATTCGCCCGTCTTCTCGTGCAGGCAGTGTATCTGATGTTGCACCTCTGATTGTTTCCAGCTGAATCTTTGTCTTTGAGAAGACGGCCCGGGTGCGATGGAGGTCCACTCGGCTTGCATGGTGAGAAGTGAGCAACTCTCTCTTTATTGCAAGTGTGAGGAAGTAGCATTACTAGCAACGTGGATACTGACAGGGTGGAATACACTGATGTGATATGCCATAAAGAGTCTAGCTACAAGTTTTATTATAACAGCTCTATTCAAATGTTGTGTACCATGTTCCCTGCCTCAGAAACGTCCATCCATCCATCCATTTTCTATACCTGCTTATTCCACACTTGGGTCTTCAGAAACATAAATGAATAAAATACATAAAGGTTTGGATCGTGCTGTGTTGTGATGATGTCTTGCTGCTTTTCCTCATCACTGCAGAGATGGTTTTTATTTTTTATTTTCATTTAGCACCATAAAGCAGAGCATTTATAAAAGACAAGCAAAATATATGGTGCAGAGTAGAGGTAAGAGACCCTTATGGGCCTATTTGAAGCGTCCACTCACAGAAAATGAAATTGCAATTATGCCATTTAAATGTATTGGTTTAAATTGTTGGTAATTTTTTCATATGTAAATAATATATCCACCTTTGATGCTGTAGCATTATCTTATCTTATCTTATCTTATCAGATTGTATTTTATCTAGAGCCCTGGATAGGAAAGTAAACTGCCAGGATACACTGTAAGTGCAGTTTGTTGGACCATGTGACTTAGTTTGACTAAGATAAAGTATTTTTGATGCCTTTTATGTGGAAAATCTATTAATGTTACTTCAGACGTGGTTTGACAACACAAGTACAAATCTACGGAGCCCCAGACATGACATGGTAAAAAAACTAATTAAATTGTGGCCACAATATAGCCATAACGTGCGCATGAAATACTAATTCATGGCCACAATTTAGTATTTTGTGCCCACGAATTGGTACTTCATGGCAACTGGGTCTACAGACTTCTGTAGCACCTACATGATGTCCTTCATGTGACTAGTTTTGTTTACACCGCCATATTGGCAGGAGAAGCAGCAGCTAAAATGAATGGCGCCGGCGTCATCTTCAAGCCTTCAGAATTTACTGCACATTTTAATCACATTGATATTGAACAACACCACACAACACTGAATAGGTTATACATAACCGACCCGTATAATGCACCCGCTATAGCGCTATAGAATACCACTCGATGTGCTCGATTTGCTCACCCAGCTGTCCAGGAATGATATACCTACTTCCTGTGTATTTCGTTCCCATGAATAAGCATTTTGTGCTCACGTTATAGCTATATTGTGGCCACAATTAATTTTTTTACCATGTCATGTCCGGGGCTCAATGTCCGGGTTCAAATCAGTCTTGTTAAGGAAAAAAGAAAAAAAAAGAAAATAATAAGAATAAAATTAAATACCAAATACATAACAAAATTGAGATATTTGAGCAAAACATCAATGAAAACAACAACAACAACAGAGAGTTTGGACAGTGAATGTTAGTTTCCAACTACAAGCCACTAAGACTGAAAAATCCCAGGGATGGATGGTTTGGATCGACTCATTGAAAAAAAAAAAAAAAAAACAACCTACAACTGTGAACTATGAATGTGAACTTCTTTAATCTATTACATTTGAACTTGCACCAACTGATCTATATAATTATCACATGTTCATTTTCACCAGGATCACATGCACAGTGTGACAACAGCTTTTCTTTAAGCACCTTTATCTTATTTATGTCTGCATTTTTTTTAATGATGTCAGTCGTCAGGTGTCAGTATTTTGCCGAGCGTGCTGTTTTTAAAAACAAGACCAGGTGGGTAGCTTGGAACGTCTGCCCCAGAGGAAGAGGAGGCAAGAAAAAAAACATAAAAACAAGTGCATATGTGGGTAATACTGACGTCTAACATAACTGGAGGTGGCTTAAAGAAATGCCCACATATGTGCAGGATCCTTCTGTAAAAGGCACCTCCTCCTAAAACACACCCAGACCTTCATTTCTTTCAGGATTTGGCAGAAATGGTGCTGATAATGTTGGCAAAACCTCCATGACATACACAGTAACAGGTTGTCAGTCCAGGTTTGTACATCAGTAGATACATATGAGCAATTAGAAGTGCCCTCAAGCTGCGTAACGCCATTATTCTAGACATAAAATCCCAACACAAGGAGTTACAAGTCTCTGGTCTGAATATAGAAATCTCATTATTATCTGTGTGAGGATGTGTGAGGTACTTTGGGTACTAACACATCCTCCAGAATAAAGAAGAAAGCATGCTATTATGTATCAAACTGTTTGTATCTTTCATTTTATTATCACTTTTCTATCTGAGGATATTTGGTGTGGGAGCTGAGCGTTCTGTTTCCTCCACTCATTATTAAAAATGAGTGGATGTTATTCTGGTAGTTGTGGCCATGATGACAATTTTGGAGATTTACTTAGAAAATAAAGAGACTACAGGTAACAAGAGACCAACAAACTTCAGCCGCGCAGATGAAAAGCATCTCAGAGATCCAAAAAGCTGCAACATAAATATATATATTAGACCTAAAATACAGCTGAGGTTACTGATAATAGCATTGGACGAACTTGCCAAGCTGAAGTTTCCAAAATTAACTTTTTGGCTCACCTGCCAACAGCTGCTAAACAAAAAATGTGCCAGTAGTGCTGGCCAAAAAGATTCACTGTTAATTTATTATTTGCACATTTGCTTCCACAACATATTAACTTTGCTTTTCATATTGAAGCCAAGTACAAGCCAGTAAAACAGAAACACTCAAACACTCCTTCCTCAGCTTGCAGCCAGACTGGCAGCTGACTCCATCTGATGTTTTCCTCCTCCGTCCTTTGATTCAATTCTTTAAGCATTCTGTGTATCACGCTCATCTTAATCTTACTGGTGCATACATACGGCACAATCAATCACAGTGAAATTTTCAGCTGATAACGATTTCTCAAGTCTTCTTTGTTAAAATGAACAATAGCAAAACAGCAGTTAGGAGCTGAATACATATTATCATTCTTCAATATTTTATAATGCTTGTTGTGAATGCACGATGTTGTGTCCTCTTTCTCTTACTAATTGGACTCTTGGTGAGGCAGTGACTATACAGTAGGATCAGGTTTAGAGGGAAGTTGTCAAAATCTTTGATATGATGACTCAAAGTCAGCTAACCATACAGCTGAAATGTGCTTTAATAAGGTTTCCTTGAAGACTATGAGAAGAGGGGGAAAAGTGGAGAAACAACAAACTACTACTTTCCTAAAACTGCTGACGAATGGTGTAACAGAAAATGTTGCAATTTAGCATTATAGTGAGACATTGTGTCATTAGACGATGATTCAGAACAAAATCCTATTAAGAGTTTGTTGAAACCAATAACGCAATAACAACTGATAACGTAGTAAATGTGCCTTTTTTGAAATGTAATAGGCTTATTGCGTAATAACTGACCAATAACGTAATAAAAGTCCTGAACTGATAACCTAATAACTTTTGGCTAATAATGTAATAATTTATTACGTTATTGGCTCAGTTATTACATTTGCAAAGTTGTTTTTTTTTCTTTTACCAGGCCAATAATGTAATAAGCAGCCAATAATGTAATACATTTTTTCGTTATTGGCCAAAAGATATTAAATTATCGGTTCAGGACTGTTGAAGCCAATAATGTAATAACAGCTGATAACGTAGTAAATTTGCCCTTTTCGAAATGTAATAGGCCAATA
>OOFC01046863.1:0-10698 GCA_900323345.1 Pseudochromis fuscus
GGGGGGTGGGCGATGGAAGCCAAAGGGATTTGAGGATTTTATCGGCGACGAGGGGCTAATTTGCAGATGATTAAGAAAACACACAGTGTAAAGTCTCTCAGCGACTGGAGAGCTTCAGAGGGGAGTCTGAGCGGTGGAGAGGCTGACACTGGAAATAGGCGTGGAGACAATAAACTGCACTAAATATCGCGCTGTTTATTTTCATTCACGCTCCACAGTTTTTCAGAATTTACTTCTAATTTCTGTCAACATGGGGAAAAAGATTTGGGTAAATATTTGTCTCTATCCAACCCTAGAATCATTACAATGCCATTAGAGAGGAATACAATATTGAAAATCAATAGGGAAGCCATTGTTCATGTGAAATAGCAGCTGCAGCATAAGTACATGGACATTTTTATTTTCTAATGCCCCCACTGAACTCCTGAACCTCATTACCCACGTTTCACTCAGCCCAAAATATCATTCTTCCCTCTGATCATTTACATATGCATCAGACTCTTATTATTATTCCTATTATGATTTTTATGAGACCCTTGCCTCGCATCCATTCCAAAGAGCACATTGGGGTAATTAGGTGTAAAGCTTTGCAGAAATAAATGCCATCTATGGGGCAATGCCCATTTGACTTCTTGGTATTACACATGGTTGCAGACTGCTGTGGTTTTCTCCCCACCATCAGTCTGCGTTTGTCTCCGTTTCCCAGTCGCAGCTCATCCTTCTTTCTTTATTCCTCAGTCACTCAGAGGCTGTTCACACTCGGTTTTAAGATGGGTCTCGGGTGATCAGATCACAAGTGGACAGCACACAAAACAAGTGTAAAGTGTTTACTAAAGGTGATGCGCTTCTGGTGAGTTATGTGACAATGAAACCCAACGTTGCCATAGTAACATCCGAACACAAGTGGTCAGCAGGATGGTTTGGATGTTAGATACAGGTGTAAACACAGATGTGTCTCGTCCACTTGTGATCCGATTGCATTGAGGCACATTTCAGTCTAAACAAGACCTAAAAGATAACAGTCTACTTTATCATGTTTGGTTCTTTATTTGACTTTGTTTTAATTCCCCCGTCCAGTGTATACAAGATACGAGGGAGGAGGAGGAGGAGGAGGAGGAGGAGGAAGAAGCAGAATGACAAAGAAAGAGAAAACAGCAAGGGAGAGGAATAGAAAATGTCCACCGGATGTTTGAAATACAACAAATGTTACTCTCTGAGGGAGCTAATACAACCGAACGTCCATGTAAGGCCCATCCCTGATGTCGCCTAATCGCGCTTTGTCGCTAGATGGAGAGTAAAGTAGCCTAATCTACTGTACACCACTAATCCTTACACCACTGGGAGAATACAGTACACACAAGGCAAATAAAGCTAATAAAAAAAAAGGACAACAACGTCCCTTTGCTGTGTGAAAGTGGGGAAAGTGCTCCAAACTCCTACCCGGAGGAGGCCTGAGCTGTCACCGAGGTTCGGTGATGAGCTGCAAAATAGTTTACGTTAGAAACATGGTGTTTCATTTAGCCAGATAAGCTGAGTTCAGAGGTCTTTGCGTGGGGCTCAGCCTCCCTTTGCTGTCAGTACAAAGCCGAGCTCAGAGGAGGAGGGAGAGGAGGAGAGCAGGGGGGGTGTGGGGGGGTAAGACAGCATCTAATTAGCTATGCAAATCCCATGCACTGCACGGATTGAGTTTTGAAATGAAATTGGTCCTTTGGATCTTAGCTTCTTCCTCCTTTTTTTTTTTTTTTAATCTCTGCCAATGTGACCAGTTAAGCAGGGGTGGCTTGAAATAGTGAACAGAGCAGATGGAGTGGTTTCTTATTAGAATCACTCCTTCCCAGTCTGAGTATAAGACCCTGGTGAGCAGTTATCCATACACTTGCACCACACCCCCTCCTTCTTCACAACATACGCCGCCTAAACACTGGGCTGTCAGGGAATGGAGGTTTCATCAGTTTTCTGTCCATTACAGCTCAGTGTTCCCGTGGGGCTCCTAACCAGAGGTCTGAAACTGTTGCTGCTGCTTGCTTCTGCAGAAAAACACAAAGACATGAAGGTGTATACGCTCGGCTGAAAACAACCGAAGCATCCTGGGATGTGTAGAAAATATAACGTTTAATATTCTAGATTCATTGTGGATGCAACGTATTTTTTTAAAAAAAATGATTTTTGACCTTTCCAAGCTGTAATCTCAGTTACTGTGCAACACAATGAATTATTCCAGAGTGCAGGCTGTATCGAACAACTTAATTTCACAGTCTAAACTCCTCTCTTCTGCCAAGGAATCATTAACCTCAAACAACACGGCTGAAATCCTGAGCAGTGGCTGTGGTGAGTTTTTAGGGTCCACAAGGGCCAGGGGTTAGAATTAAACCATGTAACCAGCCAAATTGTGGCTGTACGTTAATAAAAAACTGGCCAACTCAATTTCCCCCCCCCGCCCCCTCTCCTAAGGTCTAATCCTGAATACTTTAGGGTGCTGTCTGAGAAACAGGCCTCACATTGTAATAAAAAAAAGCTTAAATCCTGGTGGTTTTGAAAGAGCACGTTGTTGCCCTCTCATAAAAGCTTGAATGTAATTGGACCAGTGCGTGTCCTAACCCCCCACAGATCAAAGGTTAGCAAAGCAGGTACTCATTTAGCATGTCGGGGATTAGCTGGCTCAGTACATTGATTTGGCACAGAAAGTGTCTGGATCAAAGTTACGTCCTAATACGTGACTTGTAATTAGGTCCTCGCGAGGAGAGGAGAAGACGAAGAGGAGCGGCGAGGCATTTTTTTCAAGCCCGACGTTGATGAGTTGGAGCTGTACATGACACAAGGCAGCCCCAGTGGAAAGCCTCTCAGGTTTGTTTAGGGAGAACTGACATCTCTAGAAGTTGCCATATTGCGGCGTTTGGAGACGTTCCATCTGTCTGCACCGCCGCACACTCGTCCCAGTAATAAAGATTGATTTAAGTGTAATGTAAACTGTTATGTGGCGAGGGCACAATGTAAACCAAAGCTAAAAGGAAATGTATCCATGGTGGTATGCACAGCGCATCTCAATCATAACACACCAGTGTGCACTAAAAACATGACTTTTTGCTTTTACAAACGTCAGCCCCTGAACAAGCTCGTTTTAGACGAAACATGCTTGAAGGAAGGACCTCTAATTTTATTATGTACAACCATTAAACAATGTAAAAGTTCATGCCCTGCTTTATTATATCATTCATTAATTTGATGCCTTGTTAGAGCCCGATATGTAACAATGACCTGAAATGTAATAATGACCCAAACCTGAAATTTAATAACGGGTTGATAATGTAACAAAAGTGCCGAGCCTGAAAAACAAATGTAACAAAACCCAAAATGTCAATAATGTATCAACACTATGAGCCCAAAAAGTAAAAACTATGCCCTACCTTTTGGGTCGTTGTTACATATCAGGCTCTAACATGCCCTCACTATTCCATCACTTGTAGGTTTATTTTTGTTTTTCCACTGAAAATACCAGCATTGGATTTACCAAGCTAACTGCCTAAACCTGGGAACATGGCAACATCACTTAAAAGAAATAAGACGGATCAAGTGTAACCTCTGCTGAGGAGAGACTGAAGGCAGATTGTTCTTCACGGTCCCACACAGTAAGTACCAAATGTCTATCGTGATGAACCTCCAGCTACAGGAGGAGGTTTGGGTAAGGAACCCACAGGTGGAGCTGAGGTGTTGGAGGGAACATGAAGCCAAACAGGGAGAGCACAATGCTGGTAGTAGCTGAGAGCAGGCAGGCAGATGAAATCCAAATGAGTCTCATTAGGGTGAAATGGCTGAGGTTGATCACCGAGAGGCCAGACTGGTCATTGAGCAGAGATCTGGTAACCGAGGCAGTGGCTGACAGTTAATGTTACAAGACACAGAGGCCGCAGCTGTGTCACCACTTTACTGAACAATCTGGTGAAAACTGGAGGTGAAGCCAGTGTGGATAAACTGCCAAGGTTGATTAGATCACGCCACCGAGGTGTGTCGACCACAGGGGTGAGAGTCGCAGCCAGAGACACACAAACCTCCAGTGAAACACACACAGAAAGGGAAGCTGGGAAGAGATGGGAACCAGAGAAAGACCCTGGAGGCAAAGCAATGACAATTTCAGGCTCATTAATAGTTTAGAAGGTCATAAACCAAATTGTGAACAAATTAAAGCTAAATTATGACCACTGAAATTATTACAACACCAAATTTGATCTACAGCCACCACATTTTAGAGCGATTTTTCAACAGCTGCTGCAACATTTGACTCAAAACTACAAGTGAGACCTTCATGTGGGGCAGTGAGGGAGGCCAGGCAATCACCAACGGTGTCACAGTACATCAACCGGGAGCCATGAATGCCAATCCAGCTACTCCAATATTTTATTAGACAAGTGGCCATTAGGTTTCATCTTTTCAGCATCATGGATATCCGTACTAAGTTTCACTGTAAATGTCAAAGTGTTTCAGTCTGGACTAAAGCGACGGACGGATCAACCAGCAGACTAACAAGAAAAAAAAAATGGGAACCAGGAGAGTATTTAACTTAAAATGCAAAATCACAAACGTGTGTGGCAGTGAATCATTTGTCACAAATAGTTATAATCAAGGCTAAAAGCATCACCTAAGTGGCGCCATTTTAAATTCCACAATATAGTGAGGACAGCATCATATTTCAAATTAATATGTGTTTCACTGTCTTTAACTGCGGCGTAGTAAACAGTACACATAGCAAACCTTCACGGGAGGATACAACATGAAGTAATTAGATGTTACAGTGCATCACCAGTGCGGTTAAAAGTTATTTTTACAGTCGGAGGTGATACACGACCATCCTAAAATAAAAGCCTTACCCTTCCTTTGCCCTGCTGGGTAAGTATATGGCTGTCCATGTTTTCAAAGGCAAGATAGTAAATCAGCTGTGAAGACTGTGACAGCTGAGGATGTTGTGTGTGTGTCCCTTTATGTGTGTACATATATGCACCGTACACACATGTGCAAAGGTTCATATTTGCTTGTGTGTGAGTGTGTGTGTGTGTGGATTGGGTGTGGTGTCTGAGGCCCCGCAGACGAGACGGGGATTCATCCTGTCTGACTGCAGCTTATCACCGGACTGGCTGTCACCTAATGAGATATCAGCAACCCTGCATTTAAAACGTGGAGGACAGAAAACACATGCATACAGAGCAGACTGACTGACTGTGGACTAACCGATGATTTGTCTGGACAAGTTCAAAGTCTCGACTGTCGAACAACACTGAATTTCAGCCTCTGAAGCTGCACAAAGTGGAGTAAAAACCATCGACTGCAACGAGAAATGCACTATATAATGAAAAGTGCAAAAAGGTGTAATGCCCTCAATGGCCACTAGATGCTAGGTCCAAAAAACTCTGGCTCTAATTTAAAAAAATGTCATTTTCAATCATGTCATTCTGATACTAGCTCCTCTGGAAAAAAAAAAATCCTAATTATTAAATATTAGGCTTCAAACAGAGCAATATTTAGGGGTGTGGTTAGTTCCACAGGTCTGATCACCAATGAGAAAAGTCCTAAGTCTCATACATATTGGGTAGTGTCCTCAGGTTCAAGGTTTATATTCACTTCCTCACTCCTGTCTTCAAATCCAAATATGGTCACTGTTGACTCCAAAAAAACAAAATTCCCCAAAGAATCAAAGGATCCACAAACCAACAAGTGACATCCTATTAGCTTGATGTCACAAAAAAACAAAGCACAGAATAGCGTATCATCACTACATTTTTATTGTCACCGCTTGCATCAGAAAACAGCTGAGATCCATCATGTTGACATTACTCTCAGCTCACTTTGAGATTAGTCATTACAAAGGGAGGAAGCAGGACTACAAACGCTTGGACTCCAATGAGCCATGTCCTCGCGCTGATCCCTCTAATAGCAGGAATGCCCAAACCACAGTGACAATGAGTGACAGTCCACATTCAGAGGATCATCTCCATTAGCCCCTCATTCTGCCTGTATCCATCTCCACATTCCTCTGTAGGCACGAGTGTCAAGGCTACGCTAAATGTGATGTATTAGGTGCCAGAAGGTAAACAAAAGGCTACCCAAAATGTTATTAGTGCCCACTACAACAGGGTTTAATGGGGGATCCAAATAAAGAATAAAGGCTAAAAGCATGTGCGCTGGAGTCGACGGATTACTACGTGACGTTGAAGGGCATTCTTTCCAAAGACGAGGGGACTAAAACAGGGATGGTGCCAACTGCAACGAGATCCCAGTTGATGCAAACGGTCCTAAAGAGTGAAGGGACCTCATCGGTGGTGCTTAGAGAAAGAAAAAAAATGTGTGTGTGTGTTTGTGAAGCTGATGTTTTTCCAGCCCATCTGGAGCCGTCATAGTCCTCCTGTGTGTTGACCTCTGTCGTGAAGCAAGTGGCTGCAGTGACAGCAGACATTAGCTTTTGACTGACAAGGCGGAGTGGACGTGTGGAATGGAATAACAAAATCCCAGACGAGTCTAAATGAGATAAATGCAGAAATATTTCTGGGTATTTTGGCAGAATCAGGGTCAAACATTTAATTTTGTATTTCAAGCATAGACTGCAGAAAAAAATACTATAGAAATGACTGAAGCAACAAAACTGAGGCCAATGCAGAAGTGCAAAAAAGCGCTATACTCCTGACGACCACTAGATGCTGGCTCCAAATCATTGTGATGTCATTAGCTAAAGTTGTCCATTGGGAAAAACCCCAAACAATATTATGGAGATATTTAGCTTCAAAAAGAGGAATATTTAGGGGTGTGGTTAGTTTGGTCGACACATCTGGTCTCCAATGAGACCTAAGTCTGAGTCTCATACACATTAGGCAGCGTCCTCGGGTTCAAGGGTTAAACCCACCTCCTCACTTCATGTCTAAATATGGTCACTTCTGGCTCCAAACAACCAACATGGCGACATTCAAATGCAAAACTCCACAAAGTCCAAGAGTCCAGAAATCAACAGGTGATGTCATGCTAGTTTTGTCCATTCTGGTCTCCAATAAAACTAGACCTGAACTCAAGTCTCATACACACTAGGCAATGTCCTCAAGTTCAAGGGTCAGACCCGCCTCCTCACTCCTCCCTTCATATCCCAATATGGTCACTTCTGGCTTCAAATAACCAACAAAGCAACGTTCAAATGCCAAACTCCTGGCTTCAAAATGTGAATCCAGAAACCAACAGGTGACATCACGTTAACTTTGTTAATTCTATTTATGATTTCAAGAGTCATGTCAGTTTGGCTCCAAACACAATCAGTTTATGTAAATGCAGAAATTATATTAGTTCAACCTTTAGGTGTATTAATGACCATGGGTGACAAACCTGACAGTCTCCAAAGTCTCCATGCCCACCCATCATCGCCATTAATCACAGCTAACAAACGCTAAGCTGTCCCAAATGCACCGGACGTGCACGACGCCTATGAAAAGCCTCATCCAACACACCCTGACATAAAGTCCAGGATTTCCCAGGTGTTTGGGAGGCATGACATCACGGTACCTCCCGTCTGAACACAATGAGGACTTTGAGAGGTGCCGGTGAGAACAGTCAGCAAAACAAGCTCCGAAACCATACATCAACAAAAAAAAAAAAGGGCCCCTTCTAAATAATATGGAAAGTGGAGATGAGAGCCAAAGCAGTTCACAAGCAGCTGAATCCAGTTAACGCCTGGAAAAAATTATAGAAACATTTGACTGGAGGGGGGGAGGCACCAATGTCTGACAATTTGGAGGGGTGGCGAGTGTGCTGACAGCTGAGGGGGGTATACATATTCAAAGAAACAACATTCTTTCTCACAACATGACTCTGTGTAGACATGGACTCCCAGCTTGTCTATTTTTTGATTCTGGGACTCTGGAAACAACTGGGTGTTTGTGTGCGAGCCGTAAGCTGTCAGCTTTACCTTATTAAAATGTCATTGACTCTTAAACTGC
This sequence comes from Pseudochromis fuscus, assembly GCA_900323345.1. NCBI lineage: Eukaryota > Metazoa > Chordata > Actinopteri > Pseudochromidae > Pseudochromis > Pseudochromis fuscus. The sequence continues at coordinate 7,965 of OOFC01046863.1, forward strand.
ATATTTATGCAGTGTTAACCAGCGCCTGATGGCAGGGCTCGCATATATAGTTTCGCTCTGGCTTGGCAGGCTGAGTCAGACGGACTGTGTCACCCGGAGATAAGCTTTATTACACAATGTATGCACAGGGCATTTGATTGATGCTCCTCCATTATTATTATGTTCTGGCGAGGTAATGTATTCCAGGCTTCCATAAAAGACCAGTTCTAAATTAGTTGTGTCAAATTGTGGCAGCAGAGGTGTCGGCCCTATCTCCACTATCTGTACTTGGAAATGAGGTTGCGCTGACATTGTGGTGGGGGGGCAGAGGGGATGCTCAGTGCAGTTGCAGCCGCTTTGGAGACCTGGATTTTTTTCCCATTAAATAGTTTTTTTTTTCAGTCTCCATGTAATATAGACTCACAGTTCTAGGGTATCAATTAAAAAAAACATGGAGGACGACTTGGGTTCCTTTGAATCTCTGCTGACATGGGAATATAATGAATATAATAATGAATTAATGAATAATGAATATAATGATACAAACACCTCAAACATATATTTTTATGTTTCGTGTCTGGGTGTTTTAAGCATCTTGGTCATCCCACTAATTAGCAAAACAATCATTGATTCCTCTCATACATACACCATCCTCATTACAGATGATGAAGGTAAGTTGATGCAACCTTGGCCTTAAGCCCTTAACAGCCAATAGGAGTACTCCTTCTGGAAACCACGACAACTACCACTTCTGCCCACCCATGGCGCTACTATTGGGCCCGGGTGAGCACGTGCCCACCCTATTTTATGCGCTGGCCCACCCATTTTGACCCAGATGATTTGTCGGGTGGCAACCATCTACTCTGATTCAATGTAAACACGTTATGAGTGACATTTCATTTGCATAAATAAAACAGTTATTTGAAAAGGTATAACCGATACTTACATTTGTAAGAACACAACAAATATTTACAATTTTGTCGAGGCAAGTCACATCACTTTCATTATCAACGTCAGTGAAACCTATGGCAACAGCAGCAAAATTTGCTCTTCTCCCTCCTGTTGAATACATCCAGCTGCCTCCTCCTCCTCCTCCTCTTCTCTGGGGATGGCACATGTTTAAAGATTGATGGCACGCAGTCCGGTGACACAGGGTTATCACTTTTTCCTTAAAAATTAGGCAAATGCAAATTGCGGTGAACTGCTCGTAGCTGAGGGAGGAACAAATATTTAGCTTCTGTCATTTAGCTCGTTAGCCTCTTACAAACAAAAAAATGCCAAAAACCCCAATTATGGAAATGAAATACACAATATTATAGCTTATAAGGCGTTATATTACCCACTGCTTATTTTAACTGGCCCATCCAGTTTTCTGGACGCCCACCCACAGTCAAAATTCTGCCGCCGCTTATGCTTCTGCCATCAACAATAAACGAGATGGGAAATTTTGCTGTCTTTTACTCTTATGGAAGTCGCAGAAATGGTGAAAATGCTGTTGTGTCTTGATTCCCGGTACAGCATCAGTGTTGTGTCATTAAGTTCTGGATGGCCACAGATGGCGACGATAAGCTTGTCCTCCATTTCTGACATTGGGGACTCTCACGCCTGATTAGTTATTGCGATACCATGTGATGTAAATTTTTCGCTCAACTTTAAAGCTCTTCAACTTGTGTGGACGCAAATTTTGTCTACTTGCGTCTTTGCATTCACTTATGTATTCGTGCTGCTGGAGAAATTTCCTTCACGACTGGTGTGAAGACAACTTCAGACTTTAATTGTATCTCTCTCCTACAAGCAGCAAAAATTAAATAAAAGATCATGTTACGACACCAGCTTTTATTCTCATTTCCTTCTGTTCATGAAGCAGCTCATGAGGAGGGATCTTATCTTTATTTTTTTTAAACTTCGGGATAAGGTGTGTGTTTGGAGCAACACTTTGACCAGGTTCAAAATTAGAAGAAAACTGAGACCATGAGCCCCCTCCTCATACATGCACACACACATCACATTGACACTCAGTTACAGTCCGTGTGGGCAGAGAGAGGAGTACATTTTGGGCTATTGAGGTGAATGCTCCGGGGAAACATTCACATACCTAACTATTAACCCAGATGTGTTTCAGTTGTCAGAGCAGTCACATCTGCTCTGCGATCACTGTGCATGTGTGCAGATGTGTATAACTGTGTATGAATGTGTCTGTATGTGTGTCCGCTATTTGTCTGCATCCTCGGTGGTGCTGATGGATCTCAGTTAATGTTCTGCAGCTCGGGGACTCTCATCATCCGTTAATGGCCTTAGCAGTTTCACTCGGTGAAGGGTCCGGCCGTCAGTAAGGGCCCGGGATTGTTACAATTCCAACAGTTGAGCAACATTTACAGCTCTGATGGCTTTACCTACCCTGCAGTGATTAACTTTAAGTGACTTTGTTGTAAAGATAGACGTTTAAGACTGCACAGCTGAATGCTGCCGACCCAGCACATGATAGAAAAGACTGAACTTGAAGCTTTAATTGATTAGTACATTAGAGGGTTGTACGTTGGTCATAGACATCTTCAAACATTTGGCATTAAAAGCAATAAGAAACTTCTATCTTTTAACTGTTTAAAACATGAAAAGTTTCCTGTGTATATCCCATAACATACAAGTTTTAAGTGTATCTGACACAAATTAACCCAAATTATCCTCAACTGCCAGTTAAACAAAACTTTTTTTAATCACACAATCACACCACTGGCTTGCTTGTTTGTTTTGTCAC
>OOFC01046872.1:0-10168 GCA_900323345.1 Pseudochromis fuscus
GGGGCCCCTGGGGAGGAGGGGGGGGGTTGCTGGATGGGTGATGGGTGATGGGTTTGCAGGCAGGGACAGCGAGAGGCTCCTGGGCGACAAGCAGAGCTACCGTACACTACTGTAATGTCAGCAATATGTACGGAACGCTGCATGTCATGGCATGACTTCATTCCCTTGCATTACTGCTGTATTGTATGTAATATATACGAAACACTCCACTGGTCGGCTTTCAGAATCAGCTTGAATCATGTTGCTAGCGCGAATGACAGGAACTACAGTAAGTTGGTTTCTGCTACTCACTCTGTGTCACCGGTGATGCGCTCGGTGTCAAAGGGTTAACCCTTATCAACCCTTGTCCCTCCCACTTGGTTTAACTTTTTATATATACGCACAATTTTATGTGGTTTACAGGGGTTCCACTCTTAGCTATGTGAGCCCAAAAATTAACAGCTCATTTACGAATTACCCTACACAATCCTCCACAGAAATAATTACAAAAATATTACTTCAAATAAAAAATAAAATGGTCATCTGACCACTAAAAAGTACACAAAACTATGCTATATAAACAGCATTGTGGTATAGTACTTTAGCTTTAGTTTGATATTTGCCAGATCAGCTGTTTACAAGAAAAACCCAGACACTCAAGCTCCCCGGTCTGACCATCCAACATTTTAATCGAGGCATTTTGACTTTAAAAATTGTGCGAACTCACTTGGGTACAATGTGACACAGTTCAGCTTTTAGCAGTGAAGCTGGTGACTGACAAACATTTGTCCCTCGGGGTCCAGCTGGGTCGACGAAGTCGTACAAACCTGAGGCACTTCTCACACGGCCCTCGACACTTGTTCATGTACCAGAGTCACAGTAAGTTTGGTGTTTGTCAGCTGTGGATGCAGTATGTACAGATGAATATTAGTATGTCAGCTGTCCAAAACACTCCCCCACTCACTCCTCCCCATGCAACAGACATCCATCTACTTTATACCAAGTGGTAAATTGAGATTTCAGAAAATTTTTCAAACTTAACCCTCCTGCTTTGTTGATTTTGGAGGAAACAACAACAGTTTTCTCAGGTCAGTTTTCAACACAGCTGAGAAAAGCACAAACTGCTCGCTTTGATGCCCTCACTAAAACAAACCAATGGCATCTCTTGACACTGAGTCGTTTTTGTCTGAAGTGAACACGGGAGTAACTGTATAGCATGTGATATCATAATTTGACACACAACATAGATGGAGGGTGAAATAAATCTGTGTGCAAAACAAACTGGTTCAATTTTTGATAATACTTTTAAAAAATCAGTTGCCCACATGATTTCCTCTGCTCATGTCTGCATGTCCACACAAACTTTTCTTTTTAATTTTTAACCACCTTGGCGCTCATCACAAAAACTGTACTGCGGTTACATTATAATTGCTGTACTAACCAGTTTTCCAGTTACAATGGTGACTTGGATACTGACCTGAATGCTATTTACAAGTGGAAAACTGCTAATTATCATAACTCTGGCAGTCTGTTCTGGCTTTGGATTGCCTGTACTTCTCTTGATGGAGGCAGTTCAGGTTTTTCTTAATGGGTAAAAATGTGGCATAACTCCAATCTTTAAAACTGTGTAAAACAAAGGAAAACGCCAGCACCTCAGTTCATCACCAGAAAAAGTGCAATCACAGAATCTTTGAGGAGAAGAAATGTATTGTTGACTGACAGTGTACTGTCATCATCGAGGGGATGGGAGAGGCATAGACTCCAAAATACAGAAAGTTGTACTTTTTTTTGTACTATTTTTTTTTTTAACCTCAGTCAGGGTAAGCAGTCCAGGTGTGTTGCATCAGTGAATGACTAACAAGAGTTTAGGCCTGGGAATCAAAGCTGCAGCTGATTTGTGAGAGATGTGGGTGTGATTGAGGTGTGCTAATCAATTAGTGTGGAGAATTATTAAGTACACAGAACTATTTTATTTGGTAAATTGGTAGATTTTCAGTTCAGCTCTGGACATTCATGTTTTCATCTGTGTACCTGTAACAGTGACTGCTCAGAGGCACATTTAACACGAAATAGACAAAAGCCTCACAAACAGCCATACAGAATCTATTCTATCTATACACTGATTTATAATTCTCTGGGAAAGGGTTTGATTATAAGAAAAGGCTTGTATAATTTATGAGGTGGTGCATTATTTTTTTTTGTACATTAAAAAATAAAGTAGTTTGAGAATGATTAGTTTGCTAATCAAGTCCATATGTGTTTTGTGGATTTGGAAAAGGCCTACGACTTGGCGCTTTGTTAGTGGCCATTCAGTCCTTGTACCGAAGGAGTGAGAGTCTGGTCCACGTAGCCGGCAGTAAGTCGGACCTGTTCCCAGTGGGGGTTGGACTCTGCCAGGGCTGCCCTTTGTCACCGGTTCTGTTCATAACTTTTATGGACAGAATTTCTAGGCGCAGCCGGGTGGGGGATCTCATCTCTGCTTTTTGATGATGTGGTCCTCTTAGCGCCGTCAGAGAGCGACCTCCAGCTCTCACTGGGGCGGTTCGCAGCCGAGTGTGAAGTGGCTGGGATGAAGATCAGCACCTCCAAATCTGAGGCCATGGTTCTCAGCCAGAAAAGGGTGGGTTGCCTGCTCCGGGTCGGTAGTGAGGTCCTACCTCGGGTGGAGGAGTTTAAGTATCTCGGGGTCTTGTTCATGAGTGAGGGTAGAATGGAGCGGGAGATCGACAGGTGGATTGGGGCGGCATCTGCAGTGATGCGGTCGCTAAACCGGTCTATCGTGGTGAAGAGGGAGCTGAGCCAGAAGGCGAAGCTCTCGATTTACCGGTCGATCTATGTTCCAACCCTCACCTATGGTCATGAGCTTTGGGTAATGACGGAAAGAACAAGATCGTGGATACAAACGGCCGAAATGAGTTTCCTCCGCAGGGTGGCCGGGCTCAGCCTTAGAGATAAGGTGAGGAGCTTGGTCATCCTAGAGCACAGGTGTCAAAGTCGTGCCATGGAGGGCCGAGACCCTGCAGGTTTTCTTTCCAACCGGCTCCTGAAGCAGGTGATTTTAATGATCAGCACCTCCTTCAGTTTGAGGAAAGGAGCTCATCAGTGACATCACCTGCTGGAGAGCCGGCTGGAAAGAAAACCTGCAGGGTCTTGGCCCTCCATGGCACGACTTTGACACCTGTGTCCTAGAGGGACTTGGAGTAGAGCCGCTGCTCCTCCATGTCAAGAGGAGGTGGTTGAGGCAAAGATCCAGGAACTTCCATATCTGATCCATGGTGAGGTCAATGCTGTAGTCACTGGTGTTGTCTAGTAGCAGCCATCCTTCTTTGTGGATGTTAGGAAGCCTACACCTATATGGAAAAGTTTCTCCAGGATATAAGAGGGTATTGTTCAGTTGATGGCCTTCTACTAAGATTGTCTATGACTCTCTCTTATATACACTAGTGGGATAAGAAGGTTTCCTAGCCAAAGACCGTCTCTCAATGTCAAATCATGGCTAGACGAAAGGTTTCTGATGGGCACTTTGGTCTTCTTCATCGCGTTTAGGATACACCTGATCCAGTTTCCACAAAGTGAGAATGCTGAGAGACTAAAAAGCAAGTTTGTACAAAATACCAAGTAGATATGAGTCCAAACACGCCTCATTGGTTTAGAAAGTGTAAGAATTTCTCTACACTCGTGTGTCACAACTACTGTGACATGATGTATGCTTGTATAAATAATGCAAAATGGGTTGGTATCATCCCCCCCAGTCCCAATCTCTCTCTCATCTGACTTCCTCTTTATCATTCCATCACTCCCTCCAGCCTCCATCTTCCTTTCATCCTTTTCTTTTGAAAGTTAAATCCATCTCTTCCTCCCACTTTCTTGTGGTATATTTACGTGCTTATGTTTCACTCCCTGCTGCAGCATTCGTCCTGGAAGATGGTAGTGGTGTGAATAATAGATCTGCAGTGCTGACAGCTATATGCTGCCATTGTAGAGCAGATGATGGCAGAGGTCAGGCTGTGGAGATGAAAGAGGACAGAAGCCACATGAGCAGGATTTAAAAGCTTCCTGACAGCAGACTGATAAAACCCTGCAGGAGGATAAAACCCTGCTGTGCCAATTCTGATTGTGTGTGAAGTTGCTTCTGCAACATATGTGTATTTTATGTGATGGTGTCAGCTGATAACAGTCTGTGGAGGCTTTTGCCCTGTGGCTGTTGATTGGGCTTAAGAAGGACAGTGCTCTGTTGGTTTATCTACCTGTCCAGCACTTTGGTCCTCAAAAAACTTCTCACATTAAAAGTACAACACTTCCAAAAACACAGAAGCAGTACAAGATTAACAAAATGATGTCAACAATCCATTTTATGTTGACAGATTTGTGTCTCTTGTCAGTCTGATTTGACAAAAATGAAACAAAATGCCAGGGTGATCTGAGGAGCTTTGAGGTGAAACCAGATGAAAGTAACCCAGATAAACATAAGTATCTTCACACCATAAGGTTGATAATCACATTTACTCATGTTGAAGGGGAGAAGAGACATGTCCCTTAATATAGTTAAAACATGAAAAAAAGCACAACAAAAAGCATGACAGACCTCATCAGACTGAATGCAGAAGTAGACAAAATACCCATTTACTGTCCACTGATCTGAACTGAAACAATCATACCATGGGTATCAGATGGTCACGTCTGTATGTCACTTTCCTTGGAAGACATGGTACCAGGATACACTACTGGAATAAGGCAAGTAGGTGGAAGTGTGATGCTCTGGACAGTGTTCTGCAGAGGACTCAGGCGCGGAGATGTGAGAGATCTTTTGCAGATTTTATTTGAGAGTGAATGATCACCAGTTCTGTGAAACTATTCACTCTAAACAAAAATTCCTTATCAACAAAAAACTCTCCACTAAGGAGGAAAACTAAAAGGCTATGAAACGTAACAAAAAACACTCCAATAGGGAGGAAAAAACAATCAGGCTAAGAAAAGTGCAACAAAAATCTCTCCAAAAGGGAGGAACGGTTTTCAGTATGAATAGACTCAAAATCTCTCTAGGACAGAGGAATAAAGGCAAGGTAAGGCTGTGGCTATGGTCAAGACTGACTTTAGTGAATGATAAGATGAAACACTTTGGCACAAGACAGGGGAGACGCAGACCATTTAACACATGAGGGTAATGAGAAACAGGTGGACACAATCAGGAATCAGAGCAGACGCTGATGACACATGTGGAAGGTCAAGTGACCTGAAACGAGAGGAGAGTTAACTTCAAAATAAAAACAGGAAGTGACAAGACAAACCATGACAAGACACCCTTACTGCTGTGTGACAGTTATTTTGGCATGTACGACCTACGTAAACATTGGAGCAGATCAAGTATAGCCCTTGGTGAGGGCTGGAATGCCATTCAACAAGTAAATCGAGAGCTTTGCCTTCCAGCATAGCTCCCTCTTTACCATGACTGAACGGTTTAGCATCCACATCACTGCCGACGCCACGCCAATCTGCCTGTTGACCCCCCGCTCCATCCTACACTACAGGGTGCCCCTGGGGACACGGTCACGGGCTTTCTCCAAATCCGCAAAACACATGTGGCCAGATTGGCATACTCCCATGCATCACTATAAAGGATGTGTAACAATGAGGTTTAGTATACCGATTCGACTTGATGTCCATGGGCAACAGGGATCGAGCATGTTTCTCGATGCGATGATACCTGAGAATCTGACTAAACAATGCCCTTGAAGGTGTGTCTAGGATGATAACTGGACTTGTGTAATGGAGCGTGGTATCTGTTGGTTCTCAAATGCATCTGAAATTGGAGAAAAGGTAATGGTAGTATCTTGGAGATGTACCTGCTGTGGATCAATCTATGTTACATCTTTTTAGGGGAATGATGGTTGAGTATGTTGATAAACTGGAGGAAAGATTCCTGCACCTATGTCATCCAGAAATTGGAGGAAATAGCATGGTTTTAAGGGGCATTTGGCCAAGACTTCTCACTCACTTATAAATTAGCATACAATGGAGCGTGTCCCATGACGGTCCCCTCCACCTGCAAAAACCATTGGTTGTCAAAACTAAAATCATTGTTAGTTAAGCAGATCTCCAGCAAGTGAAGTATCTGCATCAGGCGTCTTTTGGTCTGCATACCTGTGAAAGACATTTAGTACAGCCCATAAACCCATGGATGTTTTTGATGTTAGTATACAAACTATTACTAACGATAGTAAACAGGGCTTGGGAGGGGACCGACCTTGGGACACATGGTCCAGGAAGTGATGCATGTCCTTAATGTAACTTGGATGTCTAGAGGAGAGAGGTCCAAGGAAGTGGTCTATGTAGGGAGACATTGTAAGTCGCAGTACTACAGTCCGAGACAATATGTCTCCCGGGGGGACCTCTGATGGGATTGTCCAAGTGACCTGATCCTTATGCATTTTGGGTAGGAGGTAAATTCTTAGGGTGGGGGTCCTCAGGAACGTACAGATAGTTCCCGTTTTGTTGTGATGTAGTTCTTGTGATATAGCTTTTGGATGATATTGAGGATTTGAGTTTGAGTCTGCTTTTACAGGCTGGTTGAGATTGATTTATAATCGCTAATTGCCTGTGCTTCTAGAGGGTGTTGTTGCTTATCCATAATAACAATCTTGAACCCCTTCTTGGTTGGTTTAATCACAATGTTGGGTTGGTTGTTGCATTGTGAGGATATGCAGATCAAGAGTGATTAGCCTTTTCACGGGTGACTGAGTTGGGACCACTCAGGTTCCCAGGAGGAGGGCTCAGTGAATGGGAGATAGACTATTTTTGGGATGATGGCTATTTAAGTCATCTGTGGTAATGGTAGATGTCTGAGTTCTTCTCGGTCAAAATGGTCTGGACGTGGGATGAAATTTGGGCCTCTCTCCAAAAGTGATTTGATCAGCTGTAGGATGAAAGAGTACCGAAAGATTCGATTGGAGAGGTTTGGGAGAAGTCAGGCAAGTGAAGGTAGAGGTAGAGGGGTTCAGAACCATTCTTCCACAACCTGAAGCAGATGAACTCACCATCGGGGCTAAGATCTGCTGGGCAGTTTCAGGGGTCCAGTGAATCTGGTCTGGTTGGGTGGGGAAACTGCTGTGGGGAGGTGTGGTCATTGATGTCCCTCAGGTGGTTCTGCTGTGCTATCGGGAGTGAGAAATTAAAGTTAATGCAGGAAAAATAGATGACGGCATTATAAAAAACACCGCCTGATCTTTTCTGTAAAGCATACGCAATTGTTTTATGAAGGTTTTGTTTGGATCTTGATCCCTGTTACTCAGACCCACCAAGAGGACCACAAGCTTTGTGTCTGGGTGTACAGATGTCTTTCACATAGGGGACAGAGGGGTTAGGGTACAGGAGTGGGGGAGGGGTTAAGACTAGGAAAGGTAAGTTGGGTAGGAAGTATAAGGGAGGAGGCTGAAAAGGGGGGAGGAATTAAGGTTTGGTTAAAAATTAAAGGGTTTTCTGCCACCAAAGTGACAGAAAAAGGCTCAGGGAACAGGCTGTCACTTGTATAGTTCCTAGTCCTTTTTTGTAAGTGAATTGTTTATTGTAATTAAAAGCCAATAATTTTCCTTCTATGATCAGTGTGGAGATCCTTCCTAAGCTCCGTGCGGTCCAGTCCAGTCTTTGGGTACGACACTACAGCAGCAACATCACTCAAGGGGACCTGGAATCTGTTTTGGATTCACCACACCATGTTCTCCAAGCACCAGGAGCAGCTCATCAGGTTGGGTTAAGGGGATGGTGGGTGGTAGTTTTATGGCGCATTTACACTGGTACCTACTCGCTTCGCTTCACCTCGGATCGCTCAGGATCAACCCCTCGGTTGCATTTACATTGCCGAGGATCGTCCCTCCTCTGTGTAGCTGGTCGTCATTCATGACATCATCTTTTATACGATTCTTTCGTTTCTGACCACGCCGAGTCCATGGGGCAGGATTTCTAACAGACGGCATTTCTCTTCTTGTTGTTATTTCAAACACGTCTACACGGTTTGCTGAAGATTTAAAAATGGCGTGTTTGCAGGGACAGATTATGTGCTGCGCAGTGATGACTCAACGATGCAGTGATGATTCTGACCAATAAGATTTTAGTACCTGCTCTGACCTGACCCGGTACTTTTTTTGGAACTGCAGGAGAGGAGGTATGAAAAGTTGTACCAGGTACCAAGTTCCAGGTACTTTTCTGTCAGTGTAAATGCGCCAAAACCGAAGCGAGTAGATACCAGTTTAGATGCGCCATATGACTGCTGTACTGGAAAGTCCTGTGGGGCAACGCAGGCAGAGCATTAGCCTCCCCCACCAGTGCACCTCCACTGTGCAGATGCTGTAAAACAGTTGAGACAGAGGAGGCTAACAGTCTCTGATATCTGGCGCTACCCCACTGGACAGCCTTATCAAAAGTGGCTTCATTTAAAGGGGTCCCACAGCTCCAGAGACGATGGCGTCATAATGTTCCTGAAGGATGCACATATTGTTGTGCATCCAGGAGTCTGTATCGAGTTTGATAGCGTCTGACGTGGTCTGGTTTGGAACTGAAGGTTTGATAAATGGAGTTTTTTTACTTGGCCTATCATCCCCTGTGGGAAGGTTGTTGATGGCATGAGGGTTTACAATTTCAGAGTGGTGAATGCATTGTATTAGTGTTTTTTTGGTTAGAGCGCTGAATTCTTTATCAATTTGCAGCCACTGAAGGGGCAGTGTCTGGAAGTACTGCTATTTGCTGTTCAGGGTATATATTGTCACTGATATGAACATACATACTGCAGTTCTGAATTATCACTGAACTTTTGCTGTTTAATTACAGCAAACAAAACAAAGAGAAAGTGGCAAAACGTGGTTGATTTAATAATAGCAATCATAGTGTTAAGTGTATTTTTATACCCAGAAAACTGTATAAAATGAACATGTTAAAGGGATTTTGTTCTGCTACTGCAACAAATGGATATTTGTATATTTGCACAGTGAACAGAGACTCCAGTACATTTCCTCTGAAATCCACCCCAATGGATTTTCCAATTGGAAACAACAAGGAGAGACTGGTGCCTGCTGAGCTGGGATCGTGTTTGTTTACATTAATTAATGTCTCACAAGGAATAAACCAACTCACAATGAGGATATGACAGCACCTTTAATTAGCAAGTGTGAAGCAGAGGTGGGTCAGCAGTGGAAGTGCATCACTGTCACTGAACACGATGAGCAGGAGCACAGATGATGAGAGTCAGCACACAGTTTATTCCTCCTGTCTGCTGCCAAAGCTAACTTTGAAGAAGCAACACAAACACATTTTCTGGCAGCTCGCCTCTGTTTTCTCAGTTGCAGCATCTCGCAGCTCTTGACTTCTCTTCCAGCTTCTCTTTTCAGAAACTGACACAGATCAAGACAGAGTTCAATCACACACAGAAGACAAGAGCCACAGTCATCACATAATCTGTCCCAGGCAGGTGTGGAGCTGAAGAGGTGGCAATAAGCACTGCTCGGGTGTTTTTAAAAGCTGGTGTGTACATCTGGAGCCTCATTTTCTGCAAGAGTCTCCCCCCAAACACACACACACACACACACACACACACACACACACTATCTAAACTCATAAATTATACAGTATAAGTCAAGTTTGGACACAAACATATTCAAGGGCTTTGTTGATTTTACAGTGTAGAACAAAACTATGAAAAGATCCTTAAAGTACCGTATTTCCTGCACTATAAGCTCCACCTAAAAGCCTTTAATTTTCTCAAAAACCCACAGTGCACCTTATAATCCGATGCACCTTATCTATGGATCAATATTGGTTAATTATGGCTGCCGTAGTCAGGGGGTGTATATTGTGATTGCACTAAGGTTTGATTTACCGTAGCGGTATCAGACTGTTTCTTTTACGTGTTTACTGAATCAGGGAAAAGTTCCCTCCACGTTTGTGATGCACTAACTAGGTGATAAAAAGTTGCACTACCTGTTGTACCTTGCTGTTGGTAAAAGATAAAACTACGTCACTGACGTTACCTCGGAGAAAAAAATCAAACAGCTGTTCATGTAGCTTTGAACTGTGACAAATGGAGTTGGAAATACATTGTTTTCAACGAAGGCGGTGCAAATACCAGTAAGAGCTACCGGTACGTACGGTACTGTATTGTGAATGTACTAGCTTGTTGTGGAGTGAACGGAGTTGTCAGAAC